>JAFIDM010044247.1:16554-34249 GCA_023159025.1 Thereuonema tuberculata
AAAGTGAACTTTATGTTTACTAATTTTCAATGACTTTAAAAAGTTTAAATACTCAAGGGATTTAAAAATAATTAAAGAATAATAAGATTTGTTGCTGACTTTAGATATTTTTTGTAATATTGATTTAGATACTGACTTCTTTGTTTTGTGTTAGAATTTGATGTTTACAGAATTATTAGAAATAGAATCTAAGAAAAGCATTATAATGTACCCCTAAAATATTTGTGGATTTTTGTTATTGTTGCTAATTATATTTTTGCAAAAAAAAAAAGAAAAAAGAATAAATGATTGAATGTGTACAAAATGTAACATGAAAAGCAAAAATGAAAGAATACACATTAATTTTGTATTGATCCCTTGGGCTATCATCTGGGACTGCTGTTTCTTCCTTGAATGACTTCAGCCTGATATTCACTCGATGATAAGCCCAGAAAAGATCAAAAGGTCATGGATTCATCTCTTGTTTCCAGAAGTGAAACCCCATCAAAGCAAATAATAATAAAATACAGTAACCAGTACAGAATGAAAAACCTTAGCCTGCTAACTGCTAGGCACAATAGACCTTTAATGATAAGAGACAAATTATAAGATTGTGAAAATTCATTGTTTCATTTCAAATGTTTTTCTTTCAGAATCTTACCATTTTTATTAGCAAAATTTTCACTGAAGATCTGCATAGAAAATGCGTTTAATACAAAAGTTAGACCATCCCTTGTTATTAAATAGTCCTGAAACTTGTGTACATATAATTCAACAAGTTCAAGATTGTGGAAGACATATACTAACTTACTACATACACATGTACAAACAAAATATAAAACATACTGTTTTATATGCCTTAAATTCTTTAGAAATGTAGATTAGTAAACAGTAATAATTCAGTGGATCCATTATTTTTTTAATAATACAGAGACATTCCTAGAAATTGTAATGGGAGGTGATATGATGGTCTTGACCATTTGACCAGAAAAAAAACCTGTCATTTCGAGTTCAGAAGGGACTTAAAAAAAAGCAATGGGCTTTTCAAAAAAAAAGTTCAAAATAGTAAATTTCTTTTATTTTCGGGTGCAATGAAAGGGAGGGGGCAAACTTTAGAACGTGTACTAACCCTTCTGTTGGTACACCAATATTTACCAGCTATAAAAAGGTAAAAAGATTAACTTCAGTGGTACAAAGAAAATTGTCAGTTCAAATGAGAAAGGGTTAGAAATAAGGGTTGTTGTGGTTTTTTTTTTTCTAATTTATTTATTAATTTACATTTAAAAAATAAAAAAAAAATCAATATAATGCATTATAACAGAAGGAACATTCTTACTATGAATCTAGGATGAACAAACTTATTAGAAGCCATGGCTATTTCTGAATCAACTATGTGACTGATGAAAAGTAGTCAACTAAAGTAAAAATTAGTGATACTTTCATTGTCAGTTTCCTGCCTTTGATTTTATGTAAGCTTTTTTTCTGATTAATCAATGTATTATTTCATAATTGTCATACCTCTAAATATAAAAAGAAGAGTCCTGACTCACTCAGTCATTCACTGACTCATCAATGCCCAGCCGAAACCCTTGGACCTAGGAAGCTGAAATGTTGCACAGAGGTTCCCTTTATGACATAGTCAAGGAATATGGCTGGATTTTCAGAAATTCCCACAGGATAGGAAATAAAGAGGATTTATATTTTTGCTTTTAAATGACCATGAAGTATGTGGCGACCGAACCGCAATACCTCTGAGTTTAAAGAAAAGGCCACATCGGGCCGTGAACTCATATATTTTCTAATCTCGATATTAATTTGCTAAATAAATAAAGTTTTTCTTTTCCCTGCTAAGTTTTCAAGGATTTCCGGAGTGAAGCGTTGGTACCCTGCTAATAATAAGATATTTTCATCTACTAAGAAAAACTTTCATTATACTTAAATGTCCGTACAATTTGAATGATATCATATATATTTTTATTAAAGAATGTCCTTTAATAGTATTTTTGGTTAAGATAGTACATACATCATTACTTAGATGAAATAGACAACCAACATTTGGAAACCGGCTACATATTTTCAGTGAATTGTTTGGCAATACAGGTCAAGGTGCAGTTGTATAACTCCAAGGCCCAGCACAGCATTACTTCTTATTATTAGATTTCGATCTGAAGTTCTTATGCTTTTATTAATTGTTTTGTATTTACTATTATGTCACTAAATTACTGCATCAATTTGATTTATATTATATTTTCAATATGGAAATCAATAAAGATTTAAGGTTAGGTAATACACTTTTGGTCGTATCCCAGCCCTAGCCTAAATAGACTAAAAAAAAAACATAAGAGTAAGAGATAGATGAAATATGATTTAATTTCTTAATGCACTATAGACAGGATCATGTGACATCAGTCAATCCTTGACTATCATGTTGTGTAATGCTCATAACAATGTTGATTCATCCCGCAGATGGTGCTCTGGACTATTTAAGACAATAATTTAATGCATTTGGGGATGAGAATCTTTCAGTGGATACCATATGTCTTTGTTGGGTGATAAGCCTGGAGATCTCTTTCAGACGTGGGAGCATTTAATAACTTCTAGTCATATTTAGGAGATGTGAGCATCTGTGACTGACCATTATTCGCTGCAAAATAGACTTGATACCATTCTGAAATGGCAACAACATAAGCTTACAGTATTCCCATTGCCTGTATCGTATCTAGTGGCAACCCACACAAGATTTCTAACCAGTAAGCAGTGTACCGATACATGGGATCTTCTCTATGACATTTGAGAGAAATAGATTTAATGATTATCATTAATAAGAAAGAAGCATCACAAAGCTCTACTATGATGTTCCAGCTGAGCATGGCGATGTCTGCTATCAATGGAATATTATATTAAGGCAGTAATTCTAGGACCAAAAACTGACTTTGATTCATAATTGGAGTAGTAATGTCCTTAGTCACTATCACAGTGTGTTGAATGCTCTGGTGGTAGCAATTTTTTGATGCCCATCTATTTCTGCATAAATCTGCCAAATCCTATTAAGACAACCGTGTCCCTTCACTTTTGCCAAATATGTCCGACTACTCTGGCATCCTATGTACAAGGTGAAAAAGAACTATAACTTGCAGACTCAAAGAAACTTCTTCACATTGATGTAATATGTTCACAATGAGATTTATGTTGTGCTATAAAACATTAATATTCCATTACTTTGTTCTGCATTACCTGTAGCAACTCATGACTTCAATTGTCAATGATTGCCAATTTATCTCTTTCACTAATCGTTTAATGCTTTGCATTCATGCCAATATATTGGTTCCTCCTGGGTGTGGAATTTTCTAATTCAGACAGTGTATTAGTAGAATACAGTGTCTTAAGGCCAGTTTCTCCAAATACACTAGTGTGCAAAACTTAAAGAACAACATTATGTTTCAGCATACAGCCATGACATTGGTGAAGAGGGCGTTTTGCATTCCATACAATAAAATGCCAACGCAGTAGAAAGGTGATACATATGCAAATATCAGGAGCATGTTGTCAGAGGTGGCGTGAAGCCACACAAAACATATGGAGGCTGTGCGCACAGTCAAGACAACTTCAAATGAAGGAGGAAAGGTGCTTTTCCAAACATTCGCTGCAAGTGAACTGAGAGTGTACGTGCAATAAGGCTTCACGACAACACCAGGATGCCTTTACATGTGGTAGAATGATCGGCAAGCTTGAGGAGGGGCGTAGTTTGACGAGTGTTGTCCAAGAGTTTGGAATTGACAAAAGTGTTGTTTCACGAGCATGGAAAGCCTTCCAAAGGACAGATATAGCTGTAAGAAAGGTTGATGGTGATTGACCAAGGAAAACAACGGCAAGTGATGACTGATATATCATCTTGCAGGCAAAGAGAGACCGAAACCAGACAGCGGGCAACATTGCTCAACAGCTGCATGAGGCACACCGGATGATAGGTGTCCCGGTTTACTGTGGTTAGACACCTTCATAAAGGTAGCCTATTCACCCACCGTTTAGAACGCTGCTTATTCTTGACAACTGTCCATCGGCTGCACCGTTAACAATGTTGTAAGTGAACAAAGACTGGACATCTCATCAATAGAGTCAAGTCCTCTTTACCGATGAGTCTCATTTCAGTCTCACAAACGATTCTCGGTGCCAGTTGATACTGAGAGAGAGATAGGAACACGCTTTCTTCCCACTAACATCAGGAAAAGATACCATTGGGATGGTTCTGGTGTGCTTGTGGGGAGGCATTATGATGAATGGAAAGACGGAGCTTCTCATTTTCGACAGAGGTTCAGCTACCGGAGATCGTTTCTGTGATGAAGTTACCTTCCCTCATGTGCATCTGTGCCAAGGTGCCATTAATCCAGACTTTGTTTTTATGGACAAAACGCAAGACCAAACAGGACTCGTGCTGTGCAGGACCTATTCGAAACTGAAGATATCCGTTGAATGGATTGGCCAGCGTTCTCCTCTGATTTAAATCCGGGATTGAACAAGTGTGGAATGCTTTGGCGAGATGCCTGGCAGCTCGATTGTATCTTTCGGAGACCAGCAGACAACTGACACAGATGCTCATTGAGGAATGGGCACTCTTACCCCAAGAAATGTTGGATAAACAGGTGTTGAGTATGGATAGACGGTGCCACGAAACCATTGCAGTTAGAGGAGATCATATCCCTTACTAAGGAACGTTGGGTTGTTGTTCTCCCCCTTGGCCAGACAGTTTTGTACCAACGCCATTCTGTCAATAAAGTCTTTTTCTGCTTCGTTCCATACTGTATGCATCCTAATCATTTCTGTGCTACTATGCTTTCGTCATCCTTTCAGTAATACCTTGTGCTTCTGTAGTAGGAATTTCATGTCTTCCAGTTGAGTTTGTGCGGAATTACAGCAAAGTCACCCAATGTTGCTCAAGTTTTGCACACTAATGTAGTATTAGTATTAGCTCATATCGTAACTATTGATTTCAATTGGACTTAATCCAGTATTAGCTTAAGACTACTTTGATAAACTGGCTATTAGTGAACTTGGCTTTGTCAATGAAATTATTTAATCTTCAGAAACTTCAAATTACAAATTTAGAATGTGCATGTATTTGAATGTATATTTATTCCAAACACTATCAATAGCATCAAAGCATGACAGGATTCTGTTCATTTTTGACACGGCTTGTTTTACTCTGTCAAAATTTCAAATGAATGTACTTTTCATACTTAACATAATCATAGGACTTAAAAAGAAGAAAGAAGCTGATTAGAGTAACATTTATTGATTGAAGGGAAAAACAATTAATGTTAAAGAATAGAAAAAATCTAAAAAATAGAAAACATATTGATGCGAGGTTGAGAGGTCTTCCGATTGGTTAGTTAATCTGTCCTGTGATTGGCTGATCGGGGGACCAATCAGCTGCGTGCGAGCTCTATCTTTCCAGAAGATGGACCACAGAGAGATCTCGAGAACATTTTGAAATCCGATCCCATTTGTATACAAACCTGTACATAATTATAAATAAACTGTATATGTGCTTTATAGTAAACCACAGCATTAGTCTCTGTCATTTCGACTATACATCATTGGTGCCGAAGACCCATCAGACCACGGACACACCATGCCGAACTTTGCCGATAACTCCGCCACTCTAGACGATCAGACCCAACCCTTTGATGCTGCCTGACCACAGAACCCTAGAACCTCCCTCACCTTACCTTGCCGAGAACCAACACCATTCTCCGGCACAATAACTGACCCTTTGCCTGGCTCTGAGATTTCGAACGAGTAGCCCAATTTAACGGTGGACAGATGATCACAAATTGGCGTATCTACCCTTCAACCTCACGGACACCGCTCGCCGCTGGTTTGATAATGAAGAAGCCACCATCCTCACCTGGGACTCCTTCATCGCAAAATTCAAAGAAACAATCATGGCACCACACCACATCGCCACAGAAGCCGAACAAGCACTCTCCACCTGGGTACAGCTACCCCAAGAGTCCTGGGAGGCGTATATCCAAGACGTTATTCACATCAGCAGCAAAGTAGACCCCCACATGTCGGACGAACAATGCCTCCATCACCTCCTGGAAGGGTCACTCCAGACATACACACCGCATTATTGGCCCTGCGAGTATCCTCCATCAGTGAAATGATCACAGAATGCCGATGAGTGCAGCAACAGTGAGCCCGTCCTTTCACAACAAACCCTTTCCAGATCACCGGCTAACCATAGCCACTCTCGCCCCATAACAACCCCCAATTGAGAGCAATACCGATCAACTGCAGAAACGGATATATGCATTAACTGCCCTTGTCCAAAACCTCACAACCCTTGTGACCAGGGGACAAAGTGACCAACAAGCCCAGCGCTGAACAACTTCACCACGACGACGGACCAACGAGTGGCATACTCACGATGATCAGCCCATCTGCCCATGTCCGGACCGGACATTTCCAGCACTATCGCCGGGAACCTTCGTCGCAACCACGGGCCCGACCAACGATCCCTCGCCTTTTCAGTAGCCGCTACAATGACTATCCTGATCGACAAAGCCGTATGCTGCAACTGTGCCGCCGACCACCCAGCCTATCTTACACCGACCAGGGAAAACTACGGACGATGGCGTCACCACACACCACCGGAACAGCTGCTATCGGGTCAATCCATACCAAACGGTCCAGCACTGGTTGCTCGACCATTTTTAAAAGAATTGGTTTTTTACTGATGTTACCCCTATGCATGAGTACTTCAAAACAGGCATTATTTTTTTTTTATTTGATTTCGTTTAAAAATGGCGTCCATTTTTGTTTTAGGGTTTCCGGCATTTTTGGCCTTTGCAGACAGTTGCGCTAATTTTGATAACTCAGCTAAGAAAAATGATACAAAACTGTGGTAAAAAACATTATTTTCAGCACATTCGAAGCTACATTTTATGTCCTATACTATTTTACCATATCTCTAACACAAATGGCTGAAATTTAGGGCCAAAACTGATATTTGCTTTTGAACAAAAATCAAAGTTCCGGGTTTTTTTTTGAGCAGGAAGGAATGAAATAGCAAAGCTATAAATTTTTTTGAAGAAAGATATACATCCAAAGGTTTAGCAAAAAATATGTCAGCTCTGTTACTGGCTTCCTAATTAAGTTATAGCGTTTTAAAAATGCTCTTTTTTTCATTTTTTCCAAGTTTGAGCCCCAATATCTCTGGTGGGGGACATAATGAAAATTTGATATTTACAGTATAAAGAGAACTTGATGAGAGGTATCTGTGGAAAGAATTTTGAGTTTGATATTTGAGTTTCATTTTTGAGTTAGATACCTGTGTTAGATGTATAGGTAACTAATTCAAAAATCAAACTCAAATATCAAACTCAAAATTTTTTTCATAGATACCTCTCATTAAGTTCTCTTTATACTGTAAATATCAAATTTTTATTAGGTCCCCCATCAGAGATATTGAGGCTCAAACTTTGAAAAAAATAAAAAAAGAGCATTTTTAAAGCACTATAACTTAATTAGAAAGCCAGTAACAGAGCTGAAATATTTTTTGCTAAACTTTTGGCTGTATATCTTTGTTCAAAAAAATTTATAGCTTTGCTATTTCGTTCCTTCCTGCTGAAAAAAAAAAAAACCCCGGAACTTTGATTTTTGTTCAGAAGCGAATATCCGTTTCGGTTATAAATTTCAGCCATTTGTGTTAGAGAAATGGTGAAAAGGTATCGGACATAAAATGTAGCTTAGAATGTGATGAAAATAATGTTTTTTACCACAGCTTTGTATCATTTTTCTTAGCTGAGTTATCAAAATTAGCGCAACTGTCTGCAAAGGCCAAAAATGCCGGAAACCCTAAAATAAAAATGGACGCCATTTTTAAACAAAATCAAATAAAAAAAAAAAATAATGCCTGTTTTGAAGTACTCACGCATAGGGGTAACAACAGTAAAAAAATCATTTTTTTTTAAAAAATGGTCGAGCAACCAATTTAATTTTTTCTGGACCGTTTGATATGGATTGACCCTATCCCCAACTGCGCATCTACTACAGTAACCCTTACATTTGCGAAGAACGACCACCTCGCCAATGCCCAAAATACTGTCTCAGCGGCGCTGATATGTAACGCCGCAGAAACAATCATCATTTTGCCAGGTTCTACCGCCACAGTAGCCGTTGTCCCACCTCCAAATATTGTAGGGCCGTCCTTAATCCAGCAGATACCCAAAATAACCACCCGCACTTACCTGACATTTCTGGCTGCAATCGTTGATCTCCCAGCAAATACTTTCTGCCTGTGAGTATCCAATATCTCGCGAGCCCCCACCATTCTACCAGCACGAAACAGCATTGCAATGATCGAGCCCGTACAATCGCATTCGATCACAGCCCTAGCAGACAATCCGAGGCCACCAAATACTCAGCCGCAACAAGGGTTAACAGACGAAGAGCTTCGTAGAATGGTTAACCCTAACCTACCACCAAGGGAAGCCCATGCTACGCTCCAACTGCTACAATGCTACCGCTGCCTATTCAACGAACCCACACAAGACAACTCGAAGCATCCTGCCGCACATCACATCAATACGGGTAACAGCCGCTCACTGTGCCAAAAGCCTTAGCGGATCTCCCCTACGGAGCGTTAAGCCATTGAACGAGAAACACGAGACATGCTGCGCAAAAATGTGATACGCCCTCCCAAAGCCCATGGAGCTTGCCCGTCATTTTCGTTCGAAAAAAGATGGATCATGGTGTGTGTGGATTACCGCCGCCTCAACGCCATCACTAAGAAGGACAGCTATCCATGTCACACATAGACGCTGCCTTAGATACCCTGCTCGGCTCCAGTTTCGTCTCTTTCCTAGACCTGAAAACCGCTACTGGCAAGTTCTCATCGCACCTGAGGACCACGAAAAAACCTGCCTTCTCGACACCGGACGGCCTAAATGAGTTCAACATTATGCCATTGAGACCGTGCAATGCGCCAGCCACGTTCGAGCTCCTGTTGAATAACATTCTCTGCGGCCTCAGATGGTCAATCTTTTTATGCTATCTGGAAGATATTTTCATCTTTGGCCGCACGTTTGACGAGCATCAGCAGTGTCTCAACGCCGTCCTGAACTGCCTCTCTGCCGCTGAGCTTTGGCTGAACCCCAGTAAATGCTCCTTCGCCGCACAAACCATCAGAATCCTGGGCCACATCATCCAAGCGGAAGGTATCCTACCAGACCCTGCCAAAACAGACGCCGTACACAAATCCCCCACTCCGAAGACGAGCAAACAAGTCCGCGCCTTCCATGGTCTCTGCTCATACTACCGTCGATTCATCCGAAACTTCGCACGAATCGCTTGCCCTCTCACCTCCATAATGAACAGCGCCAATGACTTACCAGGGACGGATAAGGAACAGACCGCCTTTGACGCACTCAAAACGTGCCTTACTACGGCGCCGGTGCTTGGCCACTTTCAAGACGGGGTGCACACCGAAATACATACAGACGCTAGCACCTACACTATTGGAGCGATACTCATTCAGAACAAAAGAGAAGCCAACAGAAGGTAATAGCATATGCAAGCCGTAATTTATCGAAAACTGAGAGGAATTATGCAACAACACATCGGGAATGCTTAGCTGTTGTTTGGGCCACAAACAAGTTCCGAACATAACTCTTCGGCCGTCCATTTACTGTAGTCTCCGACCATCACGCCCTCTTATGGCTCAAGAAGCTTAAAGATCTCAACAGGCATCTCGCAAGATGGGCCCTTCGGCTGCAGGAGCGCGATATCACAGTCGTCTACAAAACGGGTCGCAAACACCTTGACGCGGACTGTTTATCACGCCCCGTACTGGTTGAGACCACCCAAAACAACACAGCAATCAGCGTAATAACAGAACAACTCGAGATGGCCGTTGAGAAACACAAGGACCCTAACCTCCGCAGAATAATTACCATACGTCCATACCATCCATACGTCCGCACAAAAAGGGCTATGCATTGATAGACGGCGTGCTCTTCAAAAAGAGTTTCGACCCCACATCCCGGCGTTGGCTGCTCGTCATACCACAGAGACAAGCACATCGCCAAGTCATGCCACGAGGACCTCACCTGTGGACACCTAGGCCTCGCCAAGACCTACAGCCGGATCCATCAAAATTACTATTGGCCTGGACAGAACAAGACGACTCGCTGTTGTGTTCTGCACTGCGACGGCTGTCAGTGCCGGAAATCACCGACTCAGCCATCACCAAGACTCATTCAGCCGCTCCCGTTGCCCAAACAACCCTTTAACCGAATAGGCATTGATCTGCTCGGCCCCCTCCCGTTGACAAACAAGAACAATCGATGGATTAACGTGGCTGTTGACCATTTATTCCGCTTTGCGATTACAGAAGCCCTGCCAACCGCCACAACTTTCGAAGTTGCCCGTTTCTTTGTGCGGGACATTGTTCTGTGCCACAGTCCCCCGGCATCAATTGCCATTGATAGGGGTATGCAATTCCTCAACACAGTAATGCGGGAAGTACTTTGCGTCTGCAAGACGCTCCATCACTGCACATCGCCTTACCATCCCCAAAGGAATGGAGCAACGGAGAAGCTGAACCACTCCATTGCGAATATGTTGTCAATGTATATTGACAAACATCATTCTAATTGGGACAAAATCCTACTGTTTGTCCTTCAACACAGCTGTGAATAAAGCAACATCCTTCACATCATTCTTCCTGGCCCATGGTCGAGACCCACAGAGCACATTGTAAATTGTCAATTTTGAACTTAAGAAAATAGAAAAGGATAAGCATGAAAACCTCAAAAAAAAGCGAGAAAAGAGTAGAGATAAGGAAATAAAGAATTCTAACCATTAAAAAAGTGTGAAATGAACTTAGTAGGAATAAACTGTCATCTAAGGAATAACAAGCTGATATATAAAAAAGGAAATTGTAACTTGGAAAAGATCGAACAAAAATCTACATAGATGAAAATTTAGAATCTAATGAAAATAAAAATGTAACTGAAATAGATACAATAATCCCAAACATCTGTGGGAAATAAAAAAAAAGTATTTATAATGCCAAAAAATTTTCACCAAGAATTTCTACAAATTATAGTCAGGTCTTGGTCCTGGTAGATAAGTGGTCAATGCACTTGATTGCAGCCTAGAAGAACCAGATTCTATCCCAGCAGAGGAAGAAGATGCTTAATTCTCCTCCAGATGGGCCCTTGGGTGTACCTAGCCTTCTACTTAATAGGTAAGGAGTTTTTCGTCTAGGGGTTATGGGTGGATGAAAGTTGGGCTGAACACCCGACCTCAAATTAGTCCCTTACCTTAGTCACAACTTAAGATCTCAACTTAATCATAAAACGCCGAGAGACTGACCTCCTGTGATTCCATGGACCACATCTGTCTATAGTACAATACTTTAACATTAATAGATAAGGCAATAAAAAAAATCAGAAATTTAAGAGATGATTACATCTTATTAACTGATTATTTCATTAGAGATATGGTGTACATAAGACATTAAAAGCAAATGGCTACACAGTACAAGAGAGTATAACTGGTTAAATAAACATTGCAACAAAAGAGTCATAGAAGATCAGATGGAGATGTCCTATTCGAATGGAAACCAAAAAATAAATAAATTACTATATCAAAGAGAGTAGTAGTAGAAGATAGTCTTTGATGAAGAAAAATATTTCATAGTAGCAATGTACAATAATTTATATAGGTTAATTGGGGATTTACATTTATTATTGAATATTTAGGAAAAAAATAAAAAAAATTGGAGATTTTAATATTGGGATAGGAAATTTGGAATCAATTCATATTGTAATGAATTGGAAAAGGGTAAGATTATTAGGAATTCTAAGGAGTTCAGTCATGCCAGTAGTTTTTGATCCTTACCTAATGAACTGATATTTTCCAATAGAGGTCTTTTTATAAACATCTTCGCAGTCTAAAGAACATTTCAATTTCATAGAGAAAACGCTTTTCAATTATGTTGTTCACAGACACAAGGATCACGAAGAGTCTTAGCCCTTTTTTTTTTTTTCTTATTTGTCGGATATGTAACAGTTTTTTAATTTTTGTAAATATTACTTTTCCTTGTAAAATCCTGAAAACAACAGCTCAGTTGCAAATTTAGTTTTTGAATTATAGCCATTCTTATGTTTTAAATCCAATGTATATGAACAGTATTTTTGTCCGTAGCGCCTTATCTATCAGTACCTTAATAGCGATCATGTGTAAAATTTTGTAAGATGAAAAAACAAAATAAAGAATAATTTTTGAAATTAATACAATTGTGAAAACATAAATAGTAATGATTTATCTTAGATAAAACCATTTAAATAATGATTCAAAAAATGATTTTTATTGTTTATATTTGGTTTTCAATCGCTCATCTCATTACTAAAATGGCGCCTCTGAAATTTCCCCTCACCTTCAATTAATTTTCCTCATATGAGCCGTTTTCTTTGAAAGCGGTGTAAGTCCATTTTTGACAAAAAGTTAGTTAATGATAACAATGAATGCAATCTGCTATCACGTTTTATCTGTAAACAGTTCAAAAAAAAAAAATCCTTCAAAATTTTCATCATTTTGTCAATATACATTTTCGTAGTTAATGAAATTACAAATATAATTACTTTGAAAGTGATGCAAGTCCACTTTCCGCAAAGACATAATATTTAATTCAAAAATTATATATTTGAAAATGTAATACTAGAACCTTTACATCATCATGCCAGGCCCATCCCTTGCATTCCTCCAATACATCATGAATATTTTCAAAAACATTATCATAATGAAAAAAAATAAAAATGTTAATATAAAGTTGTAATTAAAGTAATTTAAATAGCATTACCTGAAGAAATATTGTAATAAAACCTTTTTTTTTGATATATTAAAAATTTCATAAATGAATGATTTTTACATTTTGTTGACATTGAAAGTGGTGTAAGTCCATTTGAGGTCATCAAAAGTATAAATTTCTTTAAACTAAAATTTTAAAAACGATCACATTATAAACTTGGATCAACTTAATATTAAAAAAACATAAACTGAACATATTAACATATACCAATATTTTCAAACCATTCAAATGCAAACCCTTAAATACATCCATACAGGGCCTTCGCGTGGTTTGTTGGCGCCCGAGGCAAGATTTCGTCAGGCACCCCCCCCCCCTCCCCCAATCTCGTAAAATTTACAACCAAAAAAAAAAACGGAATCTCCAATTCCACAACCAAAAAAAACGGAGTCTCGAATTCCACAACCAAAAAATACGGAGTCTCGAATTCAACAATCAAAAAAAAAACGAAAGGTTGTTTTTTATTTTTGCCGTTGCCGCGGCGCCCAGGGCTCGTATTGTAATGAGAAAAGCGATAATCTTCGTTAAGTATGTTTATTTAAATACTATTGCGAATTTTACATTTCCAAATATGCTTGAGGAAGGGAATAGCGTTGATATTTGTTCCCGAAAATTCGCAATAGTATTTAAATAAACATTTTTAAATACAGTAAAACCCCGATTATCCGAGTTTCCGCTTTAACCCAGCTATCAAATATTTCTAGGATTTTTTTTCGCAAATTAATCTTTGTTCGTCTAATCATATGATCCCCTATCTGAAATAGGGAAATGGTTTCGACACCAACAATCCTGGGTTATCCTTAAAAAAAATACCGAAACTTTGCTGCAAAAAAACGCCAAAGTGACGTAAAACAAAAAATTATTAAGGACTTTTTCAAGTAAAAGAACTCTTTCAATATGAATTGCATGTGGTGTATCTGTATAACTTTTGTATTTGTTAAAATATACATTTAAACCACGACGATTTATTTTATTTACAATTTTCGGTTTAACCGAGTTTTTCCGTTATCCGAGTTAGTCTTGGTCCACATTAACTCGGATAATCGGGACTCTACTGTACTTAATGATGGGTGTGGAGTCTTCTATATATTACAAAATATAAAAATAAGAGGGTTAATAGAGAAATATGATAATCCTTCGTTTGAAAGTTCTAACTTTACTGCATCATATTTTGCCTAAAATTATTTTTTAATTTTTTGAAAATACAGTATTTCAATTGTTTTTATCTTTGTCAAAATGGCTTCGTGAAGAATTGTGGGATTATAGAAAATCTTCTGTGATGAGATGACGTCACTGTAATATGTGATGAGATGACGTCACTGTCCAACCATTTCATTCTGAATGGAAGATTTGGATGTCTGGTGCGGCATTTTGATTAAAAACAAAATCTCTACAGTTCAGTTAATGAAAGTTTATAGATTTTTAATAAAATATCGTAAATACTGTTAATATTAATGGAACGTGATTATTGTAAAATAAATTATTATTTAGTTAAATTAAAAATGCTTTAAAATGGAAATATTTCTTCTAAAATCAGTAATCACAAAAGAATTATGAAAAATTACAAGATAGTAGGATTTGTGTAATCTGAGAAAAAAAAAATAAACAAAAACACTTGATCTTTTTATAAATTACCGAATACTTTATAATTTCTGAGACCATGTGGAGATTATAATTTTTTTGGTAAGTCAATGCTATTTTTATCGCTATAAACCTATAACTAAAAATTATGTAAATCATATAGACTAGTTGCGACCCGTGAAATATTCACGGAAGTAAAACAAATTCCACATTTTTGAAAAACACAAGATTGAAAAAGATGTTCTAAGCTAATTTTTTTAGAAGCTATGACTTCCACAACAGCCCATATGTAATTTGAATATCGGCTTATTTGTTAAAATAATATTATAATATTGTTAAAATACAAAAAAAAAATAAAAAAATTGATTGACCACTTTCATAGTAGCCAGCGCTGCGGTTTCTCATTATGAAACGTAATGGCAACCTGCTGCCCTAAAAGAATAGGCTCATCGGAATTGAAGCAATATTGACGGAAGTAAAACAAATGCCACATTTTTGAAAAACACAAGATTGAAAAAAAGATGTTGTAAGCTCATTTTTTAAAAACCATGACTTCCGCAACAGTCCACGTATAATTTGAATGACTAAGTCAAATTTTGTTGAAAATAAAAGAAAATAAAAAATTGACTTACCAGTTTCAACAATAACAATAACGAATGTCCAACAGCCAATACCAATTATCCTGTCTGGACAACAATGACGGCACGTACATAGTCATTGTCTCCTACTTGTTGATTAGTGAGCAAGTGACTCCACAGTCGAAATTTTGTAAAAAACCAAAATAAAATAAAATATATTTTTCTGATAAATTTTGACGCATGAACTTCATGCATTTCAGTGTAAACTTGATTTATGTGGTAATAATTAAAAATTCGCTGATAGTAATTATGTAATCGCGATCCGTGGCCGTGAAGTGAGACGAATATTAGAGACGCTATCTTTAAACATGGACGTGACGTCATGCCTGATGTGTTCCAAAGCTGCATTGTGATTCGTTATTTCAAATTATAAATTTACAAATTTACAAAGATCTTACAACTTTTGCCTATTAATAGGATAATTTCCGAAGGGCTTTATATTTAGGCTTATATTTAATAATGTGCCGTGCCGGCGTGGCCGTGCGGTCTGCCGTTGCGGCCGTTGCGGTATCCGGGTTCGAAACCAAGTCGTGGCATGGATATTTCTTTCTTCTTCTGTTTCTCCTTCCGTCCGTTCCAGCAGGTATCACTGGATGCTGCCTCCCTTGGCGTACCCTGGGAAACGATTCGTCGGTCAAAGGCATCATATCTCGCCCCTAGTTGTGGCCTAAAGAAAGCTGATCAAGCTACGAGCCCGGGCATTTGTAAAAAAAAACAAAAACATTATTTAATAATGTTACTTCTTATCGTTTATTTAGTAATTGATTATCAAATCCTCAAAAACTGGATATTCCATTTATATATATATATATATATATATATACAGCGCGTCCCAAAAGTTTATGGACTGCTGTGTTTTTTAAATTTTATAATAGGAAAACGCTTCGCAAGAATTTTTTTTATTTTTAATTATCAAAAATATCAATACAATATTAGTACTGTACACAAATTAAATAACATCATCACAGATTTCGTGAAAAATGAAAAAAATTAAATTTGGGTGTCCCAAAAGTTTATAGATAAGTCCATTTTTCCATTTAATTTTGCACTATTGTTCAAATTTTTAAACCGTTCTTCATTATCACTTGAAAAACTCGATCAGGCATACTTAAAACAAGAGTTTGGAGAATTTCGGGCTTCAAATTAAACCAACTTTGTTCAATTTGCATCTTTAGATCTTGAACTGTTGCAAATTGGCGCCCATTTGCATAAACGTCCCTCGAAAGTATTCCCCAGAGGTTCTCCATGGGGTTCAGGTCAGGACTTAAAGCTGGCCACTCCATAACTTTAACATTGTGGCGTCTAAACCACTGCATAGTGGAGTTAGACACATGAATGGAGCAGTTGTCTTGTTGATATTCCCATTTATTTCCCCCTAGCAACTCCCCAAATGGAAGTAAGTGGGCTTCAAGAGTTCCTTGATAATCATCAGAATATTGTCGACCTTTCAAAAAAGCAATATCAGTTGTTCCGTTGAAGGAGAAGGCTCCCCACACCATTACTGAACCCCCTCCTTGTTGCATGCTTAAAAAGGACCTTGGTTCCTTCCGAAGATCGTGCCAATAGTACTTCCATCCATCGGGGCCATCTAAATTAAACTTTTTTTCGTCACTGAAAACCACACTTAGCCATTCGTCTTTGTAATGCATGTAATTTCTTGCCCACTGAACTCGAGCATCCTTATGGTGTTTTGTAAGCTTTGGCGTGCCTCGCATTTTATGATATTTTAAAAACTTACTTGCTTGCTTTTAGCCTTCGGTGGACGGTGATTTTGATACTGAAGCTGTAATTTCTTTGGCTGTAGATCGTACAGACAAATTTTCGGTCGAACCAAGTCTCACAATTTCTCTGTCTTGCCTCTTTGTTGTCTTTTTTGGTCTTCCAGGACGAGATTTTGGTTCGAAATTGTCACCTTTCGCTAGGATTTGATAAATTCCAGCTTTGCTACGCATAATTCTTCTAGCAATATTTACAACTCTCATCCCACGAGCTTTTAAACGATGAATTTGTAAAATTTCATTTTTCGTAAATTGCACGTTGGCAGGCATCTTTGCAATCAATCAAAAAAGGAACAACCCACTAGTTTTTATCTCAGGAAGCTATTACGTCACGTGTACAAATAATAGAATATGCAAATTTATATTTTTATTAATAAAAACAGCTCTTAACACCTTTTGTCCATAAACTTTTGGGACAGCATTTTTTCGTTTTTATTTTTTAAAAATAAATTTATGATCTCTCACAGTTGTTTGAGCGTGTTATTATTTGAAATACCCTCTTAGATATTTGCATAAATTATTTCGTCATTCACACTCGCTTATTAATCTCTTAAACTTGAAAAAAAAGCTGTCTATAAACTTTTGGGACGCGCTGTATATATATATATATATATATATATATATATATATATATATAAATCCAAAACACAAAACTTGAAGCTGGTGGTCTTCAAATTTCGTAAAGCAAAGATTTCAATCAATCATTTGCAATTTAGAATTCAGAAAGTATAGAATATAAGAATAAAAATTAACTTATATTACTAAACCTATAAAATTGCCAGACAGTGATTTGTGATTTGAAAATTCCAATATCAAAAAAACAAATCACTGCTTTCGAAATG
>JAFIDM010044248.1:0-12337 GCA_023159025.1 Thereuonema tuberculata
AAACTTAAAAAAAATACAAAGTAATATAATTTACAAGTGGTTTTTCATGAAGTTTATCCTACACCTCTAACTCTCACAAAGATAGTATATGTAGCGCTATATTTTTAATATATCTTTAAAAGTAATCGGAAGATCATTTTATTGTCAGTGTCCCCTTTTTTATATAATTTCAATTTATAATAGCCGTTAAAAAGAATAATCCGTGGGTTGAAAAGATATTTTAACCAATATAATTGAAAAACAGTGAACTGTAACCATTTCATCAAACGTTGTCTTGGTTCAAATGGTGCTGTCAAAAAAGGTAGAGTCTTATTACGTTTCAAGTGATTATTATTTTTTTTTTACTTTGTATCATTCCGTTAAAGCTAAGTTATGATTCTACGACTTGCTTTGAAGTACAAGAATTGCACGAGAGAAAAAGAGAGAAAAAAAAAGCTATTCCTCTGTGAAAAACACGTTAAGAATTTACCATCTGCTCTGGACAGTGACTGATTTTCTTGTAAATAAGTAAAATTTTGACTGAGTTCCAGTTTAGTCACAAAAATCATAGAAATCTCTTTGATCGAACTTGCAGTTTACAAAAATTCAAGATTAAAATAGTTTTTATTTACAATTAACTTCTAAAACTTTTAACGAAGTAAATATAAATTAATAAGAGAATGTCTTCATAGAATTTTTTTAACGAAATTATAAATATCTTTATTAAAATTTGGAAATTGTGATAAGCTATGAAAAAATTATATTAAATTTTTATTACACATAATAATTAGGAAATATTCAAAATTAGTATCTTTGACTTTTTCTTTATTTTAATTTTTATTCAGTAATTTATAAAAGGAATCAATTATGCTGTACAGACACTTCAACTCCTCCATAATTAAGTCATGGACTGTAAAAATTTAGAATGTGGAAAAAAATAAAACTCGTTATAAAAAATAAGCTTAAGAATTCAGAATCAGATTGCAGTTTGAATAACACATTAATGAAGAAGTTCAGTTTTACAGAGCTCCTTATAAAAACTATAGTTTTATAAAAATGTAATATATAAAATTAGAAAATACCAAAAAAGGCATGTTTTTAATTGCTCAAATAGTCCATGTCAGCTCTCTGTGGAGCATTGTTAAAGGACGAACAATGATATCGGTGTTTCTATTCTAATAGAAAGCGGTTAGATCATCTCAGCAATGAATTTTAATTATCACTTTTCGTTATTGCATCTACCGAAAAAGAAAATATACGTGTACATCATTGTTAACCACATTACAATGGTCCAGAGAAAGTTAAGACACATTTTCTTGTTTGTAATCATCTGCTAGCAAAAACAACAACAACATTTTATTACTGTTGTAAAGCTGGTCCATTTATGGAATTTGTTTCATTTCAATACGAATAATAACAATAGTCTTTGTGCAATATAATACTGCAAACACAATCTATTCTCTTTTATGCATTCAATTCTGTTTTAAGTCATTCTTAAGTTTTAAAAGGTTTTAACTTTAAGGATTAAGTCTCGTCATGGAAAAGACAATTAACATTACCAAAGGTTAAAGGTCACCATCACTGATAATACTTTCACGTCCGTATCGTCAACGAGGATAGATAGCACTGAGGTAAAGGGCCCCGTATTCAATCTAATGCTACTATTAACAATGAAATTCAACTCTGTGATTTTTTATTTTTTATTGTAATATTGAGTACTTATCTTTCTGTCATTTTGAACTTGTATTCCTTAATTCTGCCTCCAAATTTTTTTGATTTGAATATAATTATTTCATTGATTCAAATTGAGTTCGTTAGGCTGAAGAATGACAGAAAGAAATTTCTTAAAATTAGATTCACTCCCCCATCCTCCAAACTGTCCTTTTTATTTCACTGTTAGTTATTTCGTTGGTATTTTAAAACCAAAGAAAATGTAAGAGCGCACCGCTGCTGAATTAAAATATTACAGGAAGACACAATCGAGATATCTTTCTTTCTCTCTACGTCAAATAAGAATAGAATCAAAGGAAGTCTGAAGAATCGTGACCTTGCAGATAAGAAGGTCACAGCAGAACCCCGCTGCAGGTAACTCCCCTTCCATCGAGCTGACAATGGTAGAAAAAAAGAATATCTCCAAGTCCCTACTGAAAATGGAATTCAGATCCAAGACTTATGCTTTAAATTTCCTGTTATCAATGGTCGGTATTAAGTCAGCTTTTCATTTACTCTGTGAAAGACATTAGGCTTAGATTTTTCGAAACAATATTTCTGATTGACTGAGCGTGAGAACTTTCTTTATCTCTTTGATTTTGTATTCTACATCACGTTAAAACTACTGGGCGGATTTCTTTAACATTTGATACAATGTTTATCTAGGGTCGAACTTAAAATGCCTCAAAATTATTGGGGAGCACGAATATTTAAGTCTCCAAATTGAGCTCTAGCACAGCACTATGCGATGAGTAGCTGACGGTATTTATCATTTTTAAATTAACGTTATTTAGCAAAGCAGAAGAATGGATATAAATCTATATGTAAACTTTAACATGTAAGAAGCTGTTATCCTGATTCATTACAGTTGTCCTGGCGTGCAAATTCTTTCTAGATTAGAATTCACTGCTTCTTTCTTAGAGAATAAATCAGCCAACCCGGAATTAAGGCTCTGTTCTTAGCCACTGCATTGCTATCGCTGAGGATTTACAGCAGAGATCTACAATTCAATATCTCCAAGGGATTCATTTAATACACAGCTTGAAAAATTTCTACAGTTCTTTTCAGATATCTGTATATCGATGTTAGGTGAGCCATTGACTTATGCTTTGTTTCTATTAGGTCATCACAACAAGGATTACTGTTAAAAATCCATTGTTACGTTATCTAATAAAAAGAATGTATCAAAATAGTAGATTCTAAAACCTTAGACTCTAAAAAAATTCGAAACGGACTGTGGTATTAATTTGTAGTTCATTACCAACTATTAGCTTTCAAAATCTTCTTAATTCCCTTGAGAACTCTTTGCTTTTAATGGATTAGTGAAACTTGAATAAAGAAGAAAAATGCAGATCCAGAACTGACGATCCAGTTTAAAAATATAGGTTAGCCAATAAAAATCAATAAAAGAGGCATCCACATTTACAGTCTTTGAGGTAAACTTAGATTTGAGGTTTTTTTGTGTTTCTTTAATGAAACTCAGTTTTGTTTCTCTTTATTCTTTCTCAATTACTGACTTAAGAGGTTTTCTCTTTTATTGCACTAAAAATAATCTTTTCGTTAAAAATGATGAAAGACTTTAATGTCTCCTCAGTTAATTGTATGAATCTACTGAACCATTTTATCTGTTCAACCTTTTACCTCTATTTTCATAAATTAGAATATTTCATTATGGTTGTTTGAAATTAAGTTTATTTAAGTTTTCTTTTAAAAGAAGGTTACATTAGGAAAGCAAGGTTTAACTAATCTATTAATTTTTACATTTTTTGTTCGTTTTAAATTTCTTTTCTTTACTAAATGAGTACATGTGTGTGTGTGTGTGTAAGTGTGTCAGTTTCTCATAAACGTTAAATCTTAACTAGTTAATGGGTCTTCTTAAAACTTGTCATGTATGTTTATGAACTTGGGTATATCTAACTTGAGAATTCTAAAACTTGTTATATACATCCTTCGGGAGAAAACTGAAGATCCAAAAAGACCCAATAGAAAACATATTCATCCATTGTCCTTTCCTTTGAAATTATCAAAATGAATTAGATTTAGGCAATAATTGTAGAAATAAAGAGGCCAACACACATTAGAATTATTAAAAAATATTTTTAACATATTAAAATGTAAGTTAAACGGTTTCAGACTCGTCAACGGCTCGCAGGCGAGCTGAAACCGTTGTAACTTAGATTTCAATATGTTTTTTTTTTTTGAATCATTATAATATGTATATTTGCCTCTTTATTTCTACAATTATAATATATTTAAGACACGTTAAATTGTGTACTTACATTTAAGCAACTTAAGAAATACTGACTTATATCTAATTTCGATTTTCAATTTTTAGTAAATTTTCAACAAATAGAAACTTTAAAAATATATTGGTTTGTATTCGGTATATATTACAATTTCTAAATATAGAGACGAATGCAGTTTTGCCGACTTTAAAAAATAAACCAAACAAAAGTGGGGAAAAAATGCAAAAACCCACGAATTTTAAGGAAGTAGACATTGAATTTTTCCTTGAACTTCTTGTGTTTTCATAATACTTTAATTATATAGAAGTAAAAGAATATGAAAATCATATAATAAATTACAAATATTCACATTTTTCTGAATTAGACTGCAATTATCCAGTAAAAGAACTTCTTTTTTTCTGAGTTATAATCTGAGTTTGTCGTTAACCTAAAAGCTAAGGGATTAGGTTGGAATCAATGCCGTATTTAAGCTCACATTGGGTGTGGTTGTCTCCAATATCTAACGTAGGGGAAAAAAAAAACTTTCCTTTCCTTTTTGATTCTTATTTTTTATTCACGAGTAGAGACTGAAAATTACTGTAGAGACTAATGTAGAAAGAAGTCAGATGAAAAATGTAGATAGTACAGTGTGCTTCAAAATATTAACTTAACAATATATAAATAGTAATAAAGTTTAGTTCCTACTATTAATTTTACTAGATACTTCAACAAGAATCGGTAGAAAAAAATTCATAACACTCACTTATTGATTTCGTTATATTATAGAGGTATTTATTAATTTAAATACTATAATAAAAAAACTAAAAAACAATAGCTAAAATTTTAAATAATTTGAAATAATAAATTAAATTATTAATTTGGAAGCAATTTGGAGCGTTGATACTGTTACTGATAATGTATCATTAATGTGCCGATACGTTGATGATACTTTCATCATTATTAATAAACACACAATATTATCCAAGTCTTGGATGTTTTTAATGATATACACCAGGATATACAATTCACCATGGAAATTGAACATGAAGAAAAAATCCCATTCCTAGACGTCATGGTAATCAGAGATAATATATAATTCGATACTACTGTTTATAGAAGAAACAAATGCTAACATTACATTACAATTTTCAGCAGCTGGTCCTATTAAATACAAGGTTAACTCTATGTGTAGCCATAAAAAGAGCGGTTAAAATTTGTAGTAAAGAGATACTCTTAATACATGAATTACAAAATATTAGAAATACTTTCTCAGGTAATGGCTACCCCATATATTTTATTAATAATTACATTAATAAGTTCTTAAAGGCTGAAAGGAACCAAAGGATTGAGGATAAGGTTAATATAAGATATGCTTCTATTCCTTTCGAAGATAATTTAAACATGATAATTTAGAAATGTCAATATAAAATTAGCACACAAAGCCAAAAACACTCTTGGCAGCATCTTATGTTCCAATAAAGTAGCTATTGATAATTCAGACAAGATGGCAGTTTACGGAATAGAATGCGAAAGAGGTGGCAAAAGATGCAGGTACACAGGAGAAACCAAAAGAAGGGTTAGTATCCGAATGAATGAGCATAGAAGAGCCAAAGATCATCATAATAAGCAATACCTTACTGCTAATCATCACAAAGCAACTGAACATAATATACTAACAGACAAACCAATTATTTATCTTATTGAGAAGGACAATTACCTTAGAAAATTAATTATTAATCAATTATTATTAAGTCCATACCTTGTTATAACACTGATGTTTCTATTCTGAATGCTCTTGACTATGGTATTAAATGAAATGAAGTATTGTCATTATTAGTTATAATTCCTGTATTGATGTTTATTGTTGTAGTCCATTGGTTTGTTAAAGTTGAAACATTAACATTGTTAAGCTTCTTACTATGAACATTTATGTTCTTATGCTATTTAAATTTTCTCTCGGGACGCTGTAGGTTCCGATTTTTATATTTTGTATTTGTAATCTGATGATGGAAGATTATCCCGAAACAAGTCAAAGGGGAAGTCTGGCGAATATGAGCAGGGGGGATAATATGAGCATATCCGTCTAAACCATTTCCTGTAGGAAGTAGGTGCTGCCAGCTTGCTGAAGAATGATCAACAACATCTTAGAAACCCACCCGTAAGCGCTTGGCGCCAACAGAAGAATCACAGGGATTTGCATCTATCAATTGTTGAAAAGGTACGTTTAAGATTGACTCATGAAAATGTTTCCAGTAGTTTCTATTAGCAACAGGGATTGTAATTATCATTGGTTTGCTTCTTAATTAAGCTCAAACGTATTATAAACCTTCTCATTTCATCCTAAGTAAAAGTTTTGAGGTTAACATCTCACCACAATAAAAAATATGGCTGAAAAGACAGCAGTGCTCCCGCGGTTTATATGAGCACGGGTGCTCATAATACCCTAACGGCATACATTTCTTCAATCCCCATGTATTTTCAGAAGAGGATTTCATTGCCGCAGAGCTCACAGCTAATCCAGAATGCAACAATAGCACAACTCTAGCTCTTCACACAACAATCTCCTCTGGAAATTCTGTACAGCCATTATCCCTGGAAAATTCCAATGAAAGAGACAGCTGTCTTGTCTCACCACCAACGCCAGGATCACCTTTACCCCAACCAGGAACATCTATACAGAAAAAATCAACTCCATAATGCTCCCCAACATTCCGAGACTTGATTCCTATTCCAGCCAAAGGTTCAAGGAAGCCTTCCACAAGAAAAGTGGCTCATTATACAGTGCTCACTGACAATCCACACAAATATACAATAGAGAATGCCAAGAAGCAGCAACCAGAAAAAAGAGCAAAAAAGTCTTCAAATTCTTCTAAGAAATCAAGAAATATTGAAGACGCAGAGTGTATTTTCTGTGGGGATCTTTTTTCAATAACAGGCGGTGACTGGGTGCATAGTCAAAAATGGGCTCACGTAGAGTGCAGTGATGATATTTTACTTGTTTTCTACTATTTTTCATTTTGTAAACCTTTCTAGTTACCATTTCTATCTGAAATTAAAGAGTGTCGTTGTGCATTACATGTATTTTTAATATTATAAAAGGGTGTTCATATTACCCCTTGGGTATGCTCGTATTTCCCCCCCCCCCATGTTTTTAATATGAGCACTTAGAGGATCTTAAATTAATTATTTTTGTAGACCAAAATTATTAAGTTTTCATTGATATATATTTTACTTTGCAGTTATAAAGGAATGAATAGTTGAATAAAATAATACTGATGTTTGTTAATCACATGGTTTAATGTAGGATAACAAATTTCCTTAAGGTGCTCATAATCACCAGACTTCCCCTATATAAGCTTTTTTGTTGGATTCCTTTTGTGTGTGTGGTTCATTTTTTACTAAATTAAATTCTTCTTTTTATTTAGTTTCATAGATTCTTTTATTAATTTAAAAAACTATTTTTGTTGTCCTATACTGTTGTACTATTATTATTATTACCCGCGAATAGGCCACGACGGACCACGCGCTAGCCCAACCTGACAACGTCAGGACAAGGCTAGGAATTCAGGTAGGGTGACGAGAATTTCACCTCTCGACTGTTGTAGTGTATTATAATATTTCTATCTTATTAAGTATTTCTATATCTATCAAATCATTTTACGTACTGTGAAAAATGCTTAAAAAGCGAGAAATCAAAAGCAGCACCTGAATAAATTGAAATTGCCTCTCTTGTTCGATTATAGGAAGAAATTGGGAACGGCCGTTTCGTTTATCGGGGAAGGCGGGGTTGGGCTGAAGAGTCCGATGAAGGACGAAACGGCCGTTCCCAACTTCTTCCCTATAATCAAACAAGAGAGGCAATTTCAATTTATGCAGGTGCTGCTTTTGATTTCTCGCTTTTTAAGTATTTCTATATCTTTATCAATCTATTTATCTAAAATATTCAGGAATATTAAGTTCATATATTAAGGCAATAAGTGATATTCACAGGAAACCCATTAATAATATTAGGACGAATAAATAATCAAGAACTACAACATCAGAACAATGATGTGTCTTAATCGAAATATGTTTTTCTTTTGACCCTAACCTTCTTTTAGTGTCGATGGAAGATTTTAAACTTTTAGTCACCCGGTTTAATTTTAATAGAAAAAAAAATTGTGATTTTCTTTAAACCTTAATCGCTATTCATTAATAGAATGATAATTAAGTGCTTTTTCTCACTTTTTTATATATAATAAATTACCTTTATTATACACTATGGTAATTGCTTACAGGTAATTTTTGTCTTTTTGGCTATTTGCTAAAATTTGCTATTTTAAAATAATTCGCTGTTAAGAAAAAAATCGAAATGGTTATTTATTGGGAAATAAGTAATACAATTGTAAGTAATACAATTTCAGTAAATTCATAACACTAATACGAAAAAGCTCTTTTTCTTTTTCTATGCATGTGCTGAATTTCCTTTTCTTGTTTACTTTATTCACTGATTCTTACAGCACGTTAAATTCCTTTTCTTTTTTACTTTGTAAATTCTTTTGGAACCTTATGTTCTGATTTATTTCCTTTCAGTCTACTCTCGTAGGAGAAAGGTTTTTGCTGACGTCGAGAGACTCAGCAATTAGTTTTTCTTGCCTTTTGTTGTTGGTAGGGTCACTGTCTGGTCGGCGGTGGCTTTCACTAACAAGATCTTGCCTTTCTGATATAATTACAATAAATATAAAGTAACATTTGTTAGTAAGACGTTAGTAAGCATAAGTATAACACTAAGGCTAAATATATATATTTTATCGTATGTGAAATGATTGCGATATAGTCTGTCTTACAACTTTCAATAACATTTACTTTACGTATATTTAGAAGGTTGCCACATCGATAGCATTAATTGGGAGCACTAAAGATTGTGACTACGTTTCGATCATGGCACCAATTGTAACACACCATCACCAACTGATGTGCCCTAGAAATAAGAGTTAACACATTGCTATGGATGAATGTTTCTGAAATATAAAATAGATTGTTTAACCCTAAATTATTCTTTTGTTTTCTAAGGAAAGAGGGACATTTGATAGTTTCCATTGTAAGTCAGTGTGTATTGTTACTGATGTAGCTATTTCCGTTAAGTCAAGGATCCAAGAGTGGAATTATAAGATCTTTAAGTAAGATCTCAAATTCTTTCAATTTCTGCGTTGAATTTGAAGTTCTGAATTGAAATAAATAGAATTATTAATTCAGTATTTACTTGATGAAAACATCGTTTGTCATCCATTTTTTTCCTAGAATTTAATGTTGAATTTTTAGGGCAGACGAAAATCTGAGGCATCAAAAGCAGTGATAGTTGATGATTTTATTTCTAATTAAACGAATTTTCTGCAAATATAAAACAAAATTTTGTATGTTTTCATTGTGATCTGTAGATTTTCCTTATCAGTTTTCAGGAGTTTATAGAATTTCCAATGTGTCGATTAAACACTGAGACTATACTTTTCTCATACTTTGTAACTTATTATATTAATTTAGTTGATACTGATACAAGGATAAGAGATGACTCAAATTTCGGGGAACTTCCCTCTTTAATCTCTTCGCAGAATTCCTTCAAACATCGATAATCGTAACAGTAAACCGTGATCACGGACCGAACTGGGAGCTTACCTACGAAAATAAATGAGAATAATATGAAACCCATTCTCTCCTGCCTTTCTTCTCTCCTGAACAAATCGAAAACTAAATCTGAATTAAAACAGTACGATAAAGAACATATCTTCAGGGTTTTTATGAGAAGTTTCCTTTTGTTAAGATATTCTCTAAAATAGAACTGAAAGAATAAATTATCATTATTTTGTTAAAATTCAATTACAGTATGGAAGAATAAACTCCATGACTCCAATACATTAATGATAAAATGATTTTTATCAATTTCTAATTTTTTTTACCTTTTTCGAATTTATTTAGGTATTATGGAATTTACTACAGGATAACTATACTTGTATTAACCACACGTGTGGCAGGATAATCTGCTCTATCTTGATTAGGATTAATCGAATTCTTTGTTATTTAAATATATTCAATAATTATATCTTTAGTTTTCGAAGTCCTGTGCCAATAGAGAGATTGTTCCTTTACTTTAGTAAAAACCTGATAAACTACTGGTGGATGCTTGATGTGTCAGAACCATTCGCTTTTACGAAATTTGGCGGTTGACCAAGATGGCAGTTCATGGAAGACGCTTTTAGAGAACATTTTGTAGCACATTCAACAAAAACTGTAAAGAAAAGAATAAATTTCAATTCAACCGTGTTTTTATTTTTAAAGTGGCAGCAAAACAATACAAAGAACACGAAGAATATGAGATTTCGTAATCTTTTTTCCTTTTTAAGTTAAATATAAATTATCAAATACAAGGGTCGTCCAACAAAAAAAAAAAGTAAAAAAATAAAACAAAACAAACATAAAACATCTAATCCACTGCTCTTTAGTACAAATTTTGTTTATTACTACTAAAAACTTCATACTTCTACCAGCGATATTTCACAGGGTAACTTTTCCCTGCTTCCTCAGGCTACATTTTGAAAAAATTAAAATCAAAACAGTTGTAACAAAGAATAAATTCAATACAATTACAACAAAGTATAAGATTCATTAGTGTATCAAGTTATTATTCAACACGCTTACAACAAAAAATAAATTTAAAATAAAGTCTTATTTATCAGATTATTAATTAACAATTGATAAAAATTAAAATACAAATAAATGATCATACAGATTTACAATATTTTTTTTGAAACTTTCAATTACAAATGTATTATTTTCAAGTCTTTTCTGTTTATTAATACAGTCAGTTATTAATTACACTACTCGGCTTCTAGAATGAATCTGGAGATAATGTCTGTTTCTTGGAACAGGTATTTGATTTCTAAGTTATGATTATTAACCAAATGTTCCGCTTACTCAGAGATATTTTGATGATTATTCTTGAAAGTACTAACATGTTCTTTGACTCTCTTCCTGTATTACGAAAATGTACTTTACAGCATGTTCTACATTTTAGTTCATATTCAACTCCCATCATGTTCATTATACCTTTACCTTTAGTTTTTTTTTTTATTATAGAACCTAAGTCATTCTACAATAAATTCCTCTCCCATTCCATTTTTTGTTTCTTTCGATTGTTCTATTCCGTAAGGTACCTTTATTTCATTGGTAAATTATTTCTTAGGTACATCAATATTTTTCTTCTTCTTCTTAAAGTAGTTTTCACAAATTTTATTAATAAAAGCTTTTCAATATTCATTAATTAATAGTTTATGCTTTAAATCATTAATTTTTGGACTCCCTTGGTCCGTTGTATTATTAATAATTTATTTGTATTTTAATTTTTATCAGGATATTTGTTGAATAATAGTCTGGTAAATAAGTCTTTATTTTAAACTAGCAGCAAAGCCTGTCGGACGATAGGCATAAAAAAATCTGAAAAATCATTTTATTATCAACTAACAACTATAAATAACGGGGCAATTAATAAAAACGGCATTTGGATGAAGAGACCTCAGAGCGAACTCTATCAAAAGACCAACACAATAACAGAAGAAATCAGGAAACGCCGAGCAAAATTCTACACACATATCTATAGAATGGAAAACTCCAGAGTGGCAAAGAAACTACTCGATATCATAACAGAGAGTAAATGTGACACAGAATGGCTGAAAGAGGTCCAGAGAGACCTACAACAGATTAACATAGAGAATCTCGATGACCGCACGGAGTGCCGGAATAAAATCATGAATGTAAAATTTAAGCAAGGAACATCGCGACAACCTGGGAAAAAATGGACGGACGAACGGAAGAAAGAGCATTCCGAGAGGATGAAGAGATTCTGGGAGGAAAAGAGGAACAACAAGCAGAGATGAAATCATGAACTCAAGTTCAATCGCTCTCCTCAAGGGGAACAATCGATATAATAATAATAATAATAATAATAACAACTATAAAGTAAATATCTCCTTACAAGCTACATTTTTTTGTAAAAACAGCATCAGATCCTTCTATCAGATGTCCTTGATCTATTCGGTCAAGAATTTTGATTTTGACGTTGCAAGCACGACGTGCTCGAGAAATAGCAACATATAACTGTCCATGACTAAAAACAGGCTCTGGTAAATAAATATCAACCGTACCTAAAGTTTGTCCTTCTAAATAATTTTTACTAAAAAGTAAGAATGGAATAATTATTATTTTTGACCCATAACGCCGAAAGGCATTTAAAACTCACCTTTATAATCCAAATACTGCGCTTACTTGTGAACGAAGCTTCTACGGCAAAAATGGTTTTGAGTTTCGAAATCAGCGTAAAAAACTGAGTAATGGTCGAGTGCACCAAAACTCAATTAACTTTGATGGCTGCAGAGTGAACGTAGCTAAAATTA
>JAFIDM010044248.1:12437-34231 GCA_023159025.1 Thereuonema tuberculata
AACATGTATAAAAAGAAATTTATCAAGTTTCTGAATATTTTTTTTTTGTACATGTTTGTTTCCTTTCATATAATTTTAAAACAAAGGCTAAAATTTTTATGGAGCAGCACCACCCCACTAATTTTAGCTACGTCTACACTGCAGCCATCAAAGTTAATTGAGGATTGGTACACTCGACCGTTAGTATGCCAAAATTTCATTAAAATGGGTGCAGTGATATCAAAATTATTTGGCTTTGAACGTTTGGTTTGTTAGAATTTCAGTTGTCTAGGATAAAATTTCATGGAAACAACATGGAATGACAAAATGAACTAATATTTCATCCAATTTGAGTACCCTTCATTCAATGGTATCATTGAGAACCCTTGGATCTTTCTGAATAGCTTAATTATATCGAGTTACAGACAGACAGACGAACTTAGCCAATTATATAAGTTGATGATTTATTTTTTGTTTTAATCGCGTTGAATAATAACTAGGTACATTATGAACTTTTGTTGTAATTATATTGAATTTATTCTTTGTTACAACTGTCTTGATTTTAAATTTTTCCAAATGTAGCCCGAGGAAGCAGGGAAAAGTTACCCTGCGAAATATCGCTGATAGGAGTATGAAGTTTTTAGTAGTAATAAGCAAAAGATAAAATATCAGAATACTAGGGTTACACATCAGTCAGACTGAGATAAAAATATTTCATACATCAGCTTCGGATGAGAAGATGAATGAAATTAGGTCTCTCCTGGTCATCAACTGTCCACATTGAGAAAAATGACCTTTTTTTTATTTTAAGGGTCGTAGATACTAAAGTCACAAGTGGTTAATCGGGGGACGAGTGAGAAGCGCTGATTTCTGATATTGGTAAAATACCAATATCCGTCTTCGATGTAATATGTAAAACTATTTTTATTATGTTACTAGTTTCCTTTATTTTTCACTAGTTAAATCACAAGAAGATGGTAATATGACAACAAGAGAGATTACAAACATTATTGTACAATTATGTGATGATCAGTAAAGTTAAATTTAATTAACGTTTTTTGCAATTGCCTTAGTACACTGACTCAACTTAAAGGATAAATTAGTAGAGGCTAATACTGAAGTATTATTATTATTACTATTATAATTACTGTTTTATTATAAAAATAAATTCATTAATAGAACATTTGGGCACATAGGAATTACAAATTGCAAACTTCTAATAAAAATCAAACGTAATTCGTTTATTTGGCTTTTTCCTTTCCTTCTCTACATCATTGTAGAGGGTAAGCTGAAGTTATAGATTCGACATCATGTTGACCAATTGGATACTTACCAATCACTCGTCTTTAAGCTTCGGGAAAGAGACCCATTTTAAAGAGGGCTGGTGAAACCGAAGGCCCATCTGGAGGAGAAATAAACCTGTTAGAAATCCTGATCTTTGGCAGGGATTGAACTTGAATCCATAGTCCTATGTCTACAGCACTAGATCATAGACCCACCATAAAAATTCCTACTAAGTTAAATTTTAGCTTTTACTATTATTAAATAATAGTATACAGTCTAACAGATGGATGTTGACGATCTCGTTTGCGTGAGAATTACGGAAAACACGAGATCTGGCCATTAGCCTCTTCAGCAGGTCTCAAGAAATTTAGTATTTTGAATGTCTGTTACTAGGAAAATGCTACCTAATGAATTTATTGTTGTTTATTGACTGTTTTCAATTTAAGAAAACTGTATTAAAATGTAGTAAAATTCTTATGCATTTCTCCGTATTATAATTCATTTAAATATTTCAATTTACTTCGCCATTTTGTGAGAAGACATGGATAGAGGCTATTCTCGCGTAAATTACGTGAAATCACGAAAATACGAGATCGTCAAGATCCGTCTGTTGGACTTTACTATTATTATTATGACGGTTTATTGATAATTATTTATTATTATTATTATTACGATTTTAAATACGTTCTTATTAGTCAGTTAACCATTTTACGTGGAAAAGACGGTAATTAAAAGAGCATTATTGGGATTCTTTTACAACATCAACATTTAACTTGAAGATACGTTAAAGAAAGATACTATTCTATATTTCTAAAATTAAGCGGCTTTAATTAAATTTGATAATAAAAAAAAGTCACTAGTGATAAGTTCTTGTCTTTCTTCTCAACTTAAAAAAGCTTAATAGATGCATTAAATGGAATTACAATGAAGGCATTTAAATAGGATGAATAAAAAAGCTAATGTTAAGAAGTGCATTCCTTGGCAAAAGCCATTTCACGCCTGTTGAAGATAATCAATTAGGCTTAATCATATGCTGGAAGGAGATTATTAATGCCAAACATGACAGAAGCAGAGGAAACTTCGAAAGTAAACAACCTTAAGAAAATTCAGTAATCTAATGCTGACATACCATAAGAGTTTTTTTTTTGTTTTTTTGTTTTTATTTACATTTACCTCTTACATTTTATAAAAAGGAAGTTGCAACAACAATGAATAGTATGTATATTACAATCTTCCGAAATATAGAAATTACCATGAAATATATGAAGTATAAATTGAAATAGGCCTAAGAAAAAGTATAAAATAAAATAATTCGTCAAAAAATATTGCTATCTGCATCTGCAACTTACTCGATAATAAAATTTATTTAGGCATTTCTAATTAAGCTTTAGAATAGCTTCATCGACTGAGCTGTTTTCTCTTAACATTATGGTTGAATGGATCCATTCATTCGAATGCACTCATAGACACAGGCGACCTCTTGTGCTCATTACATGTAACAACAGATTGATTCATAAGCATCACTTGGGTGTTTGATTCTCCTCGACAAATAGTTGATAGCTGATCGCTTCTTTTAGACACGGAACTGTAAGTATCTGAATAGGAATCAACTTTTTGACTGATAGATATATAAATAAAGATGACAGAAGAGAAAAATATCTCAATTCAAATATCTAAATAAAAATATCTCACATTTTAAATACCATAAAATATCATTCAAATTAATAAATGAACCTTAAGTTAAAACGACTAACAGAAACTTATGCAATAAATAAATAAAAAAGGTGTAAAAGATGATTCTGCAAACGTAAATATATACTGAAAAGTAAAAGTTGAGTAATTGCAGAATGAAAGGTAAATTCGCATAATCAAATTGCAAAATTTCGAAACTTTACAAAATTTATCTATAGCCGTATTTCTATAGTAACATCTTTCAAAACATCTTTTACGAGGTCAGTGAGATTCAAATTGTTTTTTTTTTTCAGATACAATTGACAACATGACCTTTATAATAATTCAAGCAATTAATTCGTTGACAATAGGTAGCATTCAACTATACACCATATGTATTTCATTTCAAAGTAATTTCAACATGTAAGAATATTTCTTACAACTGAATGGATTAAGTAAGTAGTACTGTTGATCAACTAAGTTAATTCCAAACAATCTATATGACTAAAATCTTTTATTTCTCTGTCTGTCCGGCGCAATTGTTAATTTCCTGAGAAAAGTAGAGATAATTACTACAATGAAACGTTCGCGATGGGAATCGAACCTGCAACCTTTTGATCCGAAGTCAGACGTCTTATCCATTAAGCCACGGGGACTACATTCAAATTATTGTTTCTTATCACTTCCTTTGTGTGTGTGTGTGTGTGGCGCAAAGAGATAAAAGCCAGAGAAAAAAGAAAATAACTCATTAATTTTAGCCTACTAGATTAAAATTTAAATTTCAATTTTCATTTTTTTAGCTTATCTCAACTAAAAACCGTTTGCTCTATCTCAACTAAAAGCCGTCACATTGTATCCCGTCTTTGTTGAACTAGCATACATGAACTAGTAGGGTGTAATCTTAAATATCTCGTAGTTTGGAAATGACATTCCATCAAAATTTGATTTATGCTTCCTTATTGGGCAATCAATAATACCTCAGCTGCTATTCGATGCATATTTTAAATTTTGAAATTAATTTTTTTATTCTTTTTAGCGGCCCCTATGTTACAGATTGCCTGTAAAACATAGGGGTCCGCTCTTGCTTTTATGCTTGCTGGATATCACACTCTGTAGTGGCCAAACGGTTCGAGATATTAGAATGAAATTTCACCATTGTGTTCAGCATCAGAAAGTAGGTGACCACTTCCAAAAAATCAGAGCTCTAGGACCACTCCCTGACCGGATGTTGGGGGGGGGGTCAAAAGTGGTCGCTTCCGATAAAGAGGAAAACGGCGATAGACGTCCCCCCAATATCGACCCTTCTGAACACATTTTGTTTTTAAAATTGGGCATATTATGGGGCCGCTTTGCTTTTGACACTATCTAAAAGCCTTACTTTATCTTTTTTCTTGCTGAAATACATGTAGCAAAATGGAAATACAATGTAGCAAAACGTTGTCGTTTTGTAAACTTGAAAGAAGAAGCATTTTCATAATTAGGAAAAAGTTTTAGCTTGAGCAATTTTGCTCCACAAACCAATAACTATTTTGCTTTTTCAAAGTTAGAAAGCCTAAAGTTTAAAATTTTTATTTATTTTTAAGACTGTATCGAAAAAAAAATAAGAGTACTCATGAATACATAACTCTAAAAAATAATGGGCCTAAGCTACTTATGAATTTTATAATTGCTTTCTTCTTAATATAGAAACAGTGAAAGACTTCTAAATTGTTAAGAAGTGAAATTAACAGTGTAAGAGTAAATGAACTGCATAATGAGATATGACAACTTAGATCTGTGAAGGATTTTGAATTAAATTTTGAATTAAAATGAAATTTCAGAAACTTTTCTTTATGAAAGAAAATTTTCCTTTACGAACTGATTCAATTTATTCAACGTCTTTTGTCTTGCAAAACATCTTCTTCTGCTTTTTAGTATTTATGCATTAATTATCTTGTATTAAGTGTCTGTGCCTGCAAGTTCTCATTTCAGAAGCGTGTGTTTTCTTTGTATTTGGGTCCATTGATCCAAGCTTCACATTCTAATTTAATTTCCGGTTTAAGAAAACCATTTTATATATAATCTCGTTTTGTTTCGTAAAGTGGGAGAGATTAGCGGGATTTCTAATTACTTAATGATGCAATAATCACGAGGATTAAATTAGAAAATTTTAACTACTGTATTCAACTAAACCACATTTTTAAGTTTGAAAATCTGAGGCCTAACCACAATTAAGAAATTTCATTATAACTATCCAGAAATAAATATCTTAATAACATAATAAGATGTTTAATAAGATGTATCTAAACGTAGAACTCAAGGGCGTATATAAGGGGGGGGGGGGCTAGGGGGCCCGGACCCCACCTGAAATAATGAATATAAAGAAAAAAATCAGTACCATAATCTGAATTATTTTTATGAATCATGTATTTATGCAATAATGAATTCAGCGCAAATTACCCTCGGAATATGAGCAGCAAAACTGATATAATGTATTATGGGGTGTCTGCTTAAAATTACTTAACCTAACCTTACATTAATCTTGCCTCCCCCAAAAAAATATATTCTATATTCGCCACTGGTAGAACTAAAAATTTAGAAATTATTTTCATTGATAAAAAGGTAGATTTTCAAAAATGATTACGGTTTTCTAACTAAGCTCTTCATTTACTACTGAATATTATCAATTAAATAGAAAGAAAAGAAGAAATAAATAAATCATTTATACCTTCAATCTATTATCTTCAACGGTTGTTAAAAAAAGAGAAAGAAATTGGAGGAAGAAAAAAGAGCAACAAGCAATCCAAACAGTATACATACGAAGAGTTACATCTATAAATAAAAGATACAACTAAGTAGGAAGTTAAAGATAAACAGCAAAGATTGAAACGAACTGAAAGATAAACTCTTGGATTCTTAAGTAATAGCCACGAGTCACAAACTATGATATAAATGTAGTTTCAAGAAGGATTGCTGTGTTTCTTGGAATGCAGAAAAGAAATTTAGACTTCCAAAATTTTGAACATTTCACTGAACTTTCACTGAACTAAGCTTCTGCATAATTTAAAATAGAAAATTTAATGTTGCCAGAATTAACCTTTTGTATTCTGCTAGCTAGATGTAATTTAAGTTGGTGACAGCTGATTGATTAGCGTTGAAATTGGTGTGGTGTTTAATGAATTGGTGATATATGGATAGAATATAATGTAATGATCGAAAACAGATATTTGTTTTCCAATTTTGTTTGTACTTTTCCTTGTCAAGTATTTTTAGCTCTACAAAATACTTAGACCAGAATATCACTTACCAAGAGGAAAAAATTATTTGTGATCTCTCAGTCCCTTCAATAAATTGTATTGTTATTAGCTTTTTATTCCAAAAATATAATTCCAAAAACTTTTTCAGTCATCTGGATAAAAGAATCTGAGATCAGTAGTGAATATTTAAATTAAAAAAGATAATGCAAAGTTCTTTTAGCTTCCGTTTTACTCTGTGGAAACTTATTTCTTGGTCTTTTTCGACAAATCCGGATCTTTTTCACTGAAAGGTCACCGAGGGATTTTTGACGCAAAGTTCACGAGATGACCTTCGTCAGTGGACATGAAGGTCACTTCCTTGAATGTGAATCTCAGATCTCTTCTATTTGATGAGATATTTAGATACAGTGAAAACACTCAGTTATCGTTAGAGGAAATAGGAATCAATCGGAGCTGATACTAACATCATGTAGTGAACATTTTGCTTTCTGAATGAAAGTCATATGAGGTTTACTTGTCATAATTACTTGTGCGGTATTTCTTAACGAAAAAAAAATCTTTTTAGTATTCTGATTTGAACGAATTGTTTAATTCTGAATATCTATAAGCAAAATGTTTACAAATATCCAATGGATAAGATTTGCTCTAATTTTTATAAGTCTCCTATTGTAAGTAAAACGATTGAAGAACCCAGACTTTGGATTAAACTTTTTTAGATCAATTAATTCGTCTGTAGGAAGATTAACTTTAAGTAGGCTGTATTTTACTGAACGAATGACTAAGAAATCTCAAGTTTCCCATTCACATGAGAATATAATCTTAAGCATAATTTCTATAATCTTAAGCCTAAAGGTAAGAGTCAAGCCAATAAACGTAGTAACTACCATCATCAAAAGAGGAACTTTAATGCCATGTAAATGTTATTCAAAGACAAGCTGTTTTAAATTTTGATCTATACTTACGGAGCTTAGAAGCAAATACAGAGTTTTATTCCACAAACTCTATTAATAATTGTAGAATTTTAACATATGTAAAATTTAATGGTGATGTTTTAAGATAGGCCAGACACATAATAATTAAAAAACATAAAACATGTTAAAATCTTGATCAGATTTCAATTGGACCTGCCAATCTTTTTCAAGTCTGGGTCGAGATTTAATGTGTTTTTATGTTTTTTAATTATTGTGTGTCTGGCCTTTCTTAAAACTTCTCCATTAATAATTATTAATCTAATTTATCAATAACTGAACAACTTTAAGATCAATGGTTGTCAGAAACCATTCTGCTCTTGCTGATAAAAAAAAGTATATTCAGAAATTTCTTCCAATATAAACATATGTGACTTACAAAATGGTAATGGTAAATATATAGTATTTGAAGAATAATTATTCTCTATTTTAAGGTTCTTTGTGGAAATTCGTAGAAATTGTACCTCAATGCTGGGTAAATATCCTTGAAGAATTTCCATAGAATTACACAGACCTGCAGAATTAACTATTAAAAATTGTTTTACCTTTGAAAAGTTACTTTTATTATTAAAACAATTAAAAAATGTATTTGAAACGTTTCTATTCCGTCACATTACTTGTAAAAAGTGAAAGTCTGTTTTGTGGGAAAAAAAAATGATAAATTGATAAATATATCAACCAAAGAGGATTTATTTACTACTTACCTTAACTATTAGAGGGTTTTTATCACTTCTAGGGTTTTTTTTTTTTAGTTGAAAACTTCATTATAAGAAATCGGCTTTTGTAAAAAGACCTTTCAGGATAGATTCAGCGTAGAAAGATCTAGTAATAATAATAAAAACATACCTGTGTTATTAATACTCAGTGCTGTTCATACTCATAACTTTTTTAAATCTATAGTACCGGTACTCTCAAATTGACGGCTTGATTTTGAAATTTTGAGTTCTGAAAACCAATTCCTCTTAGTTCTTGTGTTCAAATAGGAATAATGTCGATGCCCTGGCTTAGTATATACTATGTAAACTTCAATTCTTGTCTCTTGTTCAGCTATCATAGGCATACCTAGGATTTTGGAAAGGATAGGATTATGATGGTCATTCAATCAAAAAAAAAATAAAATAAATAAATATAAAATCGTAACCTTTTCCTTTTGGGGGGGGGGGAAGGGGGGGAATTTACAAAGAAAACAATTCCCAGCCAAGAAAAACAGCTAAAAAAAAACCATTTTTGCTTCAATTTGGGAGGATGGGGGTCGCTCCGTTTATGAAGCATTTTTCACTTTTCCCTTTGGTACAAAGTGTCAGAAAAAATGTTGAAGATGCAACTCCTAGCTCTTGCCGTTGTTTTCTAAGTTAGATTGGACTTACTTGCCTTCAATTGGTCGATGTCAAATAGAACAACACACTTTGAAGACTTGTATCTGTGCTATGAAATATTTCGAAGCAACACCGCACAGTAAGTTCAGCAGCCAGTCTCTCGTCCCACGACAACGTTACGAGTTAGATTAACTTTGGAAGTCGTACGAAAAGATTCGCATCTTCTGCTGTTCCAGAACACCTTTGAGATGCAAAGAAATGACAATAAAAAATTCTTGAAAGAAATGATAAGGTACTTTCGTTAAAATGTTTTTCCTTAATTTTTTCAATATTTTTTTTTTAAATTGTGAAAACAATGGAAACGAAAAGTCGACATTTATTTTCGAGTTGTACATACAATAAAATTTTTCATTTAAAAAACAAAAAAATAAACAAAAATCTGCATCATTAAATTATCTTAAATTATTGAAAGTCGATTAACGTAATCTTATCAGATCACGGTCAGTTTAATGGATTAGCTAAGATATTGTTAATACATCAACATAAATCCATTGCATATATTATAATTCTTTTCTTTGGGACTTCTATTGACTTCTGAAGTAATTTCTTGACAAAGTTTGGAAAATATTTTAAATATAAAAGTTCATGAAGATCCATCAGCACTCAAAATATTAGATGAAAGGAGGGGGAGGATGTAATTCCGAAAATACTAACTATTTTTCATGACCTTCAATTTCCGGAAAGTAGGGGGAAAATGAAATATTCCTATGAAAATATAATATATAATATTCTTCCATAAATCCTAAGGTTTATGTAGAAATAAGCTTTATATGTATCATATAATTATATGTATCATTAAATATTATTTCACACTAAAATCTCAAAAAAAAAAATCTGCATGAATTTGCAATTGTTTTCCGAATAAAGTGCGTTTTAACTTTATTAGTAATTAAATAAGTATTAGTTAAATTATTTCCTAAACTACTAATAAATAAAGTAATTTCGGTTATCAGCCATTATTAGGTTCATTATTAGGTTGCTACTGATATTTGTTTCACTGTCACATTCTGTTTCTGTTTATAAAAAGCAATGATTTATCCCTTTTACGACATCTCGGGTTCAATTTCTGGAAACCTTCCATTTGTAAGGGATTTAAGTTCAGGTGAGGTTATTGCTTGATCTTAATCAGATTACCAATATTTCATCCAATACTCACGGCCTCATTCCTTAAATCCAGAACTGACTTTAATTCATGAGCTTTAATTTTGTTTTAGAAATCTGTAATGTTAAGCTAAACAAAATCTTATGCAATAGTTCATTTGTGAAATGATAGGATTTATCCCGTTTTGTTGACAATCCCAGTTGCCTGTTGTTGTTTAGCTTATATTTATCGTTTCACCTTAGTTTTCTATGAATGCTTTGTTTCCGTTAATAATAGTTAAACAACGAGAAACGGAGGATCTTGAAAATCAAAATGTGTTCCATTATCCACAGCTTCCAACAACTTTCAACAACTTCCAACAGCATTATTCCACAGCTTATTTAACGAAACTTTGTGTTTGGTTTATTTAAAGAACAAGCAGCTGGTTCTGCTATCAGAATTCATGTGTAATTTCGTAATCAGTTTTCTTAATGATATTATTTTCCTAAAATACTGAAAAGTAGTGTCTTCGTTTAAATGTATGTCATTCATTCATTCGTGTAAGTTTATTACATGAAGATAACTGTATACTGTTTTGCCGAATAAATTCTTCCAAAGGTATATTATAGAAGGCAATAAGCTTATTAAATGTTAACGTAAATAATTAACAAACCAGATCTAACTGAATATTTTCATTTGAGAAGAATTATCATTATAGCCTCCGTGAAGAAAGACAAAAGCAAGTCTAACTTTTTATTGTTATTAATGTCATCAATTTTGACTTTTTTTTTCTTTTTGTTCTCTTTTTAGGGATTTTCTGTAACTTTATTCCGAAAGGGAGTAAGTCCTTCTTTCCAGCTGTTGTAAACATAATTAATATTAGAGTAACTTAACTGAGCTTGAGGAGAATTGTTTTTGTGTTTTATTTACGAATTTGCAGAAGCTTTAATGTATGTTAAGTTACACTGAGTTAAATTAAATGAAAATCTTAATTTAAGTTCTCTGAGGGTTTTGTACAGGGATTGAAGTGTAAAGCGGAACTGCAGAATAGTTAAATCAATAGAAAAGCAGGGTAGTAGCAAAAAATATAGGGTGCAAAAGTGGGGCTGCATCTGAGCAATGGTTGGCGAAAGCCCAACTGGATTCAAAAGTTTATATTTTAACAGTAAAAATATATTTACTTAATGCCAAAGAATTGATAATAAAAAAAAGTTAGTTTTATGTTTTTCGGATTCAGAAAACAGTTTTACACCAGGATCAATGGAGTTATTTGTTATAACTTTAGTTACACCACTGAAGATAAAACGGAGCTCTGCAGGATGAAATGGTTCTTATAAATATATAAAACAAAAATATATAAACGAAGCAGTGCTTCAACAGTTGATCTCTTTGGCGATAAGAAAATGCGTAAAAAATGGTGGATGTGATGTTTTTTCCGAATTATCAATAAGAAATAACGAATATCAATAAGGAAATTCTAGTAACTGTAATGAACAATTAGATCCTGTGACAAGAAATGCTAAAGGCGAATTGTTTTATATAAAGATATAAATATTTTTGGACATCATAATTTCATGACGGTTATACCAGCTATCATTGATAATAAAGAAGATGTCAATTTTAAATAATAAATGGATAATTGCCCATCAGTTATTTTCGGATTCAAAAGTTTATTAAGAACTATTCTGCAATTTAAGATACATCTCGATAAATACATAAATTAATTGTTGTAGTTTTTCAAGTTCGTTATTACGTAAGTGTTTTGGTTATGGGTCCAAGAAAGCAGAAAACAATACATAACTAGGAATTAGTACAAGATGATTATAGGCCTAATGTGTTCCAATCATGAAGCATTAACAACATACATGTTGGTCATAGAAGATAAAATATAAGGAAATTAAAAGTGATAACATCACAATGCATATTAATTCTTATAAGGAACGGCAAATGTTGGTTAATCATGAATTATTTAATGGATCAATTATTCCGCATGGCTAATTAATGTAGGATATAAACTTCACAAAGAAGATCTTTGGAGAGTGGCAAGTCAGAAAACAGATACCACTAACATAATATTTAATCAATAATATAAGTCTTTAATCTAAGATACTCTCAAAGTAATGGAGCAACTCTTCACAAATATTAATCTAAATAATAATAATAATAATAATAATAATAATTGTCAAAAGAGACGTTTGTTAGTTAAATTCATTTCTGCTTATCCGCATGTTTGGTTATTGATACATCATGATGAAAAAATTCGCATCTAATGCGGTGACCAGGCTGTCTCGCTAGACATCTACGCTCAGTGCAAACCGTGACTTATCACTGAAGGCAATACGACTCAATTGGACACTATTCCATGTTGATAGAGTGAAGACACCACTTCACCAGGTATCGGTGATGTCTAGGCGGCGGAGTAGCCTCCTCGAATGTAGTCTCCATTCCGCAACGCATCTGGCTTCAATGGTTCGATGGTTACTTCCGTATCAGTCGAACATGGCCAGGGATGGCTGAGAGCGACGAATTTGCTACTGTTCGCGAGACTCTCACAATCGTTCGATCCTCGCATTCTCTCGACTCCCTCTACCGTCTACTGCCGTGTGCCGCTGAGTTGTGTCCTCCTCGATCTACTGGCGCCAACATCGTCCAATGCCTCGCCGCTTCATCTCAAATGCCTAACAATACGGGGCGATTTGATCAACTGTCATCTTTCAGTCCAATGATACCTTCTCGCCCAAATTCGCTCAACCGCTTGTAATGTGCACGGATCCGACGTCGAGGCATTCTCACAATCCGTGGAGGCTTGTACAACAAAATCCGCTCTCCTAATTGTACCTGCATACAGGCTTTGCTCTTCATTCGTGGTTCCCACGCGCTTTGGTGGACCACTATTTAGTTATTGGTCATGATTTTCTAATCACTTGCATGTTCGGTCATGAAGTATTTGCATGTTATGTTTCGAGATGATTGGGAGTGCTTTTCATTTTCTCTTCAATTTTCTCGGAGTGCTTCATTTTTTTGTTAAAAGAGTGAATATTAAAAAACTACTCAAAACATTAATTAGCATTGTGAGGTCTTTCCTAGAAATACCACAGGAATCTACAACAAAGAGTTGAAAATTCGTTTGTGAACATGCATCGAAAATTACAAAGATGTTTATAAAATAATCTGAAAAAAATCTCAACCATTTCCCCATAACATTAAAAAACATCCTTCAAGTTTAAAAAGAAATATTTCTTGTTGTCCTTGGAGGTATTTTAAGTCTATTTTTCACCTAATTCTTTTTCATTCTAAATAAATACTTGCTCTATTCGAACTACTTGAGAATTTAACTTTAATAAAACTAAGCTTATCTACATTCCCGCTTTCCCGCTTTTTTTTTCTTTAGCTCAAACGAATTAAGGCTAGACAGTGACTCTGTAATCAGCTGAAGAACATATGGCTCCCTGGAAGGCATCCAGCATTAAAGATAACTAAACATATGGACCAATCACAAGGCAGCTTTTATACAGGTTTAGAAAAATATGCAATCGATATTCTTATAGGCTTTGTTTACTTTCGTCTTTCATTAAGCTGCCACAGATATTGCTTTTATATTTAGCTGCAGAGAGTATCAAAGAAATTTATGATATTTTTAACGTTTACGACGTTTTTGGCATTAATAATAGCGAAGGAACCACAGTAATATAAAATAATATAACAATATAAAAAAAATAATAAAATTAAAATGTTTCTAAAAATTTCAAAATACTAATAGCCGAAGTTTCGATAGCTGTGTGGTCATCTTGAGCAGTTTGCTTACCATTTAAAGAAATTTAGAAATTTATGCTAATAGGATCTATTTTAGAGAATAAAATAACAAATGAATTCTGATGGTGACAATTTCATTACCTGCTGGTATAATCATGAAAATAATGTAATGTATAGATGGTTGTATAGGTGCTGTCAATTGATATTGATCAATGCAAGCTCTGTAAAAGAAGTCATTTGTTGGAATAATGCTTGGAAATAAGGAATCTCTTCAATTCTAGCAGAAAATCTTGATTAGAGTAGTAAAAAATAAATAACTTTTTTGCGGATTGCCGAATGTGATCATGGAGAAATGCGTCATCTTCAGCATTTTAAAGTATGAAACTTTGTATTTTAAAGCTTCTACAAATATGTTCCTCTTTTTAACTTAATCTAGTTAAGTTTAAGTGTGTTTTGAAATACTTCGTGAAACGAATGATTTTAGTTTTAGCATTTCTAACAGAAAATTGTCTTCATAATAACAGATGATTTTTTTTCTCTTCTTTCACTTGTATTTGCTGGATGGATTTGTTGTGGGCTGTTCACTATCTCTTTATGTCTAGTTTCAGAAAAACACTCGGCATTCAGTTACTATTTAAGAGTTTTTCTCCAGTAAGAAGCTTTGTAATGGAACATTTTATCCTCTGCAAAACTACTAAAAGGTTTTGGTCTTTTGTAGACCTTTTCTATAGTTTCAGCTTTTATCCTTTAAATCTTTTGTTGGAATATTTCTTAACTTACAAAATGTTGAGTTACCAATATAGAATAATAATTAATGTTAAATTTAAAAAAACAAAAAAACAAACACGCTTTCTGTATTAAATAATGATTAAAAAATATACAAGAATTATATATATTTAATTCAGAAGTAGTTGTTTATGTACTTGTAAGTTTAACATGTTTATAATAGGCCTACTCATATTAATAATAAGAATGAATTAAGGCCACCACACATTGATGATTAAAAGAAAAATATGTACGAATTAAAAATTCACGAGTAGTTTCGGGGTGGACCACATCCTCTGCTCAAGTGAGCTAATACAACGATTACAGAATTCGAAGTCGAAGGGACACATGACCTTGGGTTAAATCATTCTCGCATCGGGGGGAGAGGGTCAGCAAATGGCATCCGCTGAGTTCCCTGTAGCAATGTAGGGGAGACCGGGGCCAAGTGGACCTAGGGGTAGAGTGAACCGTTGACTTTAGTAATTCGTGTAGACGCTAGAATGTGCCAAAAATCGGATAGAAGGTTGGTGCCATTGTGGCGCTGCTACCACAAAAGCGTCAGTGAATTCGGCTTGTTGGTGTCAGTGAGGTGATCGATTGTTTGGTTTTTGTTCAGGTAAGTAAATGTTTAGTGTTGTTTTTACTTTAATATTGCCGTTCAGCGATGCATTGAATAACACAACCGTAATATGCATATTAAAGGCGGCAATCTAAAGATCATTTTAAGCTATAGTATGAATTGAATACATAAAGTAGTCGATAGTTATAACTGAAAGAAACGCCAAAATGGCGATGGGGCAGAGTGGACCGAACGACACGGGGCACATTGGATCAGTGGTCCACTCTGCCCCGCTGTTTTTACAATAAAATATTTTGGCACTATACATTATTTTTTTTTCTATATTGTATATTTATTAGGCCTATTATATTATATTGCATTATATTATTACATATATTTTTTTATATAGGCCTTTGTGTGTAGCCTATATTATTAAAGGATATTACCCCTTTCGTAATTCCTTTCAGCAAGTATCGTAATATGGGGAAGACTTCGTGCGAAGACATCTTAATCTTCGAAAATAGCCAATTTACTCATTTAACTGTTATTAAATTCTAATTAAAAACTATGCAAACTGTCACGTTGTGGAATTGGCAACATGACACGATTAAAATCTTGGTCTCTGAGGGAATATATTTTGATTTTTAATAATTGTATTGGTGTAATTATGTATTTGAATTTTTGTATTTGGAAAAGTCTTGTATATTATTATTGTGATATTTCATGGTTAAATATTATTTTAATGGTTTGAGCTTATTTAGAAAACAATTTGTGCGAAAGAAAAAGAAAAACTTCGAAAAAACAGTTGTGCGTTGATTGAGTGATCACGTGGTTTTATCTGTTTCGTTTTCCCATGGGAACAAAAAGAGAAAAGTTAAGCACACTCTGGCGGGAAAAATCAGATCAGTTGATGAATCTGAAACACACGGGCAAAAAGTACACCCAATCAGTCTAAACATTTCTGGAGAGGGAGCGTATTCTAAAACACACACAATTACATCCCTAAGTGAACTAACACAATTTTCAGTAAGTGAAACTCTAAATTAAATATAAATTCTATATACACTTTGTTACATTAGAAAGCATTAAAAAATGGCATAAATAACAATATAATCTTAATAGAGAACAAAAAAGGTCAACGGCAATACTGACGGATACGCCAGTAAAAAAAGCTCTGCAAGAAGAGCAACGAAAATCTAAAGAAAGAAAAGAAAGAGTAGTAACGAAAAACATGACTCGGCCAACAGTCTCTAAAAGCAACATAAACAAAAAAACAAAAACCAAATAGAAGCAAAGGCAAAGGGATAAAGAGGAAACAATTACAGATGATTAGTGATGATGAAGATGATGAAGATGCTGTGCGCCTCTCCTGTTTGAAGAACTTTAACAAAAGCAAACCATGGCAGGAGTGGATTCAATGTACGCAGTGCAAGAGATGGGCCCATAGTTCCTGCGTAGCCAGTGATATTCGGGGTTTATTTTACGAATGCCTCAACTGCAAAGAAGATTTCTCTAGTGAAAGTGATTAATTAATTCAATGTAAACCTATTTGATATTATTCATTTACGACTTTCAACTGCATAATGATTATTTTAAATTTTCACTTGAATATGTAATACCTTAGGTAGTCTACGTTATATTAAACTTTATTTCATGATATCCTAAATGCCATATTATTTTATATTCAATAAAAATCTTACTTTAAATATTGTTATTCTTACCGGACCAAAGTGCCCCATGGGGTGGTCCAGCCTGCCCCGTGGTCGGGGCAGGTTGGACCACTCTACCATTTTTGCTTTGCGAATTAATACCAATTTTATTTACGAATTTAATGAAATGAAATCAAGTGTTTACATTCTTGAATAGTTCCCGATTCTGACAAAAATAAATGCAATGGAAAATCTCTTAACAAAAAAAAAACAAAAAAATTCAACAAAAAAAAGTGGACCGCTCTGCCCCGGTCTCCCCTATATTATGATGGGGATGGACACTGGAAAACTTATGACATGATATAGTAGAGCAAATTATTGATACAAACTAAATAACAATTGAAAGGACAGACTTGTATCTAGCTGATAGTCTCGATGTAACAGTGTACGGAAGGACATGTTGCCTTGGCAGATTATATTAATATAAAATTGATGACAATGCAATAAAATACTGATATATTATTGTATATTAATTGTAGTTTTCTTTCGGTTGGCTGTGGGAATTCCTGCAGCTCTTGATGCTTGGAATTTTGTTGAGATTCAAAGCAAAAGAGGGTTTGACTATTGGTTTAGAATTGCACCTCTATTACACTGACAGCTCTCCCAATTTGAGAAGAAGCTTTTCAATGTCTAATCTACAACGCTTTAAAGTATTTGTTCTCAAATTCTAGTACAGTTTTTTTTAGAAATAAGACTGAAAGGTGAAATGATAGTGTTAGATCTGAAATTCTAGATATTGTGGGAAAATCCCAAATTATATAATTCGCCGTTCTTCTGATAACCAGCACAGCAACAGCAAAAACTGTGTAATTACTTACAATACTTGCAATGTGCTTTTAGTTAAGTTTCTATCATTAGTTATTTTATGCAAGATCTATCGAATATAATATTTTTCATCACATCAGTAATTTTCTTAATACCAGCCATTTTAAAACTCGTAAAGCATAACTCTCTGAGAAAACAGTATTGACATTATTTTTCTCAGTTTCGTCACAGCGCTAAGACACTTGCGATTTGCTCGTATTGTAAAAATTTCTTAGGTAGCAGTAATTGAGCATTACATTAAACTAGCCAAAGACCCGTTCTTCGCTCGGGTTTCAAAAAACAAGTGTTCTAATGTGGATGATAAAGAAATTGCAATTGCGAGATCACTTGGAACTTTCTCGGTGTTACAAAAACAACAAGAAACAACAACAACTCAAAAGGTCTGATCTCATTACAAATCTACAGTCTAACAAATGGATGTTGACGATCTCGTATTTTCGTGATTTCGCATAATTTACGCGAGAATAGCCTCTATCCATGTCTTCTCACAAAATGGCGAGAAACAGTGCTATACGAAGCAGCGTACAAAAAATAATATTGCAAGTTGAAGAATATTTTTGTAGGGAATTAATAAATTAAAATTGAAAACAGTCAATAAACAAACAATAAATTTATTAGGTAGCATTTTTCTAGTGACAGCCATTCAAAATACTAAATTCCTTGAAACCTGCTGAAGAGGTTAATGGCCAGATCTCGTGTTTTCACGCAAACGAGATCGTCAACATCCATCTGTTAGACTGTATATCTATCCCGAAAACCTCGTAGAAGTATCTTTGAACCATGTTTGCCCATCCCCTCAACGACCTCCCAGTGTACACCTCTAGTTCTAGGTTATTCGAATTTTGTAATGTCATAACTTTATCACTTCAAACCTTTCCTATTTCGTAAAAAATCATCTGATCATTACAAATCTATATCTAATCCGAAAACCCCGTCGCTATTATGCACAACAATATTTTAGTTGCAATTGTTGCACAACACTATTTGTATAGTTTCCATTGTCGCCACCGATTGCATATGTAGCGCTAGTGTGCAGAACAGTAGTTTATAAGTGTTGCATAACAATATTTGTATAGTTCTCATTGTCACGATAACGGAATTTCGCAAAATCCAGCCTTATTCCTTGTCTACACCATAAAGGGAACCTCTGTGCAAAATTTCAGCATTCTAGGTCCAACGGTTTGGGCTGGGCGTTAATCTGTCAATGAATGAATGAATGAATGAATGAATGAATGAATGAATGAATGCGTGAATGAGTGAGTGAGTCAGGTCTTGTCTTTTTATATAGTTAGATTACACTAAAGTAAATATATTTTAGTCTTCAAAAAAAATATTTCGGTTATTTTCCTATTTTGTTTATTCCCACGGTTGTATGCTATTGAAAAAAATGGATAATGAATTTTTAGTCACTATGTTGTTTTTAATAGTTATGTTCAATTTACAATTGCCATTTTTTATGACAATTTTATTGTGAAGTATGAAACGAAATTAAAAACTCACATATCCGCATTATTTGCTTAACATGAGAAATAAGAAATACAGGGGTTTTTAATAACACATCTATCCCAAGTTGTCATGATAAAGAAAAATTCCGAATTGTTGCATAAATTTGAAACTACTATTCTGAAACTGATTAGTTTAAAGACTAATTTCTTAATTCTTTGTTGATACTTACCAAACGTAACGAAATTCCTGCCGATGGAACCCATGATATCATAAATGAATCGGATGGTTTTCGGGTCATTTCATAAAGAGGTCTGCTTTCATACAGAATTTCTGAAAGGTACCGCAAAATAAATAAAGTCCAATTTTCTGTAAGTAATGATTTCATGTTTCTACGATGCAAGGTTATTAACTAAGCTTTTTAATAAATATAAAATTCTGAAAACTCCCTGTTGTTATTTCGAAAGAATAATAAGTGTTATATTTTAATGAGAGCTTATTAGATTTGCATTGAAGTAACCAGTGAATCTACGCAATTACTTGTGAAACTCGTCGAAAATTCTTAACAGTTCTTCTGTTGGTATAACTGTGTCAAATCTAATCCATTTTGGTCCATTGGTTATTGTAAAGTAAATTGCCCGGTGGGTTGATCTTTTGCCAAGAAAAGTCTTCAGTTTCACGTGGAAAGGTTCCAGTACAGGCTGTCCTCCTGAAGTCATTTCTTTGAATTCCTTTAGTTGAAGAACAAATGGTGCTCTCGAAGATTCTGAAGCTGAAAATGCTTACTCTGCACCAGCATTAAAGAAACATCAGAACTGCTTTTCTTTCGTAGAATCTACGAACCCAATTCTTCATAAATTTAGAAATGTATTTACAGACAAGGACGAAGTCTAAAGTTCACAAATATAGAAAACTTATAAATTAAACTAGTATTTAAAATGATAATATATAAATTTTTTACAAATGTTTTACAAATAATTACACATTCTTTTCAATCAAAGTTGTAAAAAAGTTTTAAAAATCAGTATTAAAATAACATTGAATACAACCAATACTTATTACTTACAGATGAACTAGCATTAAGGAGAAAAAAAGACTTTAACCCACTCTTAAAAAGATAATCAATATGGTAAATATATGGTATTTATTGTTGTGGTTTATGTTCTATGTGAAATCTCAGATGAGGAATTACGTTCATTTAATTTCAAAATAAGTTTTGTTACATTTTTTATTGCAATGCCAACATAATCGGTTGTAATTAATATTGACCTTAAAAACAACTGAAGTTTTTATTGTTTTCTTTTCCTTCCTTTCATCGACTTTGACCAACTATGGACCACGGGCTAGCACTACCTGACAACGTCAGGGTGAGGCTAGGGAATTCCAGAAGGGGGACGAGATTCATATCCCGTTCAGAATAACCCTGAGATAGTAAGTCCAGGGGAGAAACGGACGAAACACAGAAGAAAGATGAAATGACCTACAAGCGTAATAAGCGGGATAGCGCTATAGACGGGAAAGGATTTATGAGATGGGGAAACATTTAGACACCATTTTACAGGAAAGATACTTGATTCTGCAATAGATATAGTGCAAATATGAGCTTATTTCCTATTAAAAAAATAGGAAATAGGAAATAGGAAATAGGCTTTGATTGTGGTTTGCCGTGTGTGTGTGTGTGTATGCTACTGTTATGGATTAAGACATTTTCAATGTAGTTCAAGTAACTTTTAATATCAATTGATACACCACTAGAAGCAACACTAATATATTTTCGGAGCAGATTTAGTGCATTGCCCGCTATTTCACTTGTCTTTTCTTGAATGATTGGGCCACTTAATGGCACTGACGCATCACGGGACTGACGAATCCATTCAATTAGAATTTCCTCGGCATCTTCATATTTTCCACACTTTATTTTTTTACGTTTGCAACCACCCTTCGCTGCATTGGTAATTCCATTCTTATTTTTTATTATTGTTCTCAGATTGGAGAGGGAATTCCTAGAGATTCTGCGAAAAATCCTTCTGTCTTAGTGTAGAATTCTCGTCGTACTTACGGAGAATTTGCAATTTTTCACTTATAGAAAGGGATTTCCGCTTCGAAATTTTGCACTAACTTACTGTATCACAGACCCGCACTTCAAAGAGTTCAAAGATTCCCTCCTACCAGGGAAAGAAAAGAATCTTTACAGTGTTACATTTCTTTTCGATAAAAAATTTCCGATATAAAAAAAGCGCTACAAGCGGGATTTGAAGCGTTATAAGAGGGTAAAAGTATACAGAGTTACATAGAAAATTCTAGGGACCGTACGAAAGAAGCGTAAAGAACGGGATAGTGCTATAAGCGGGAGCGTAATAACGGGGTTTTACTGTATTTTAATTTGCGAAACTTGAAAAAGCAGAACGATAGCTTCTGTGAAATATCGTTGTAGGGAATTTGAAATTGATGGAATTTGAAGAAATACATTTAGTTTATTAATATAAACTAAATGTATTTCTTCAAATTCCTTCAATTATATATATTATCCGTTATATATATTAATATTTAACGAAGATATCTCTTATAACGTTTGATATTAATTTAGGAAAAGGTCAACACTTCACTTCTATAAGACACGCATTAACAATATCTTACTTCGAACAATGTCATTGAAGATATACTTCAATTACATTCGAAAACTGTGATGAGTTGACTAGAATATTAATAATGAAATGAGAGAATAATGATCCACAAAAACAAAAAAATGGAGAATTCGCTCCAGTCTCATCTCTTATATCACGATGTCAAATTTAAAAAACCTCCATTCATTAGTTCAAAATTTATTAAGAGAATCCAAGCACAGATTTCTTGAGCTTCCCTTTTCAAAAGAAAAGAAAAAATAAAGAAAAAGATAAATTAGAAAAGAAAATCCACATGATTGCAGAAGAGAGGAGAGGGAGGAGATTGGAGAAGACGCAACAAGAGGGGTGTAATCGTACTCCCTCGCATAATAAGTAAAATCTGTATTTTTCTGAAAACTATCTCAATTCTAAGAAAAGTCGATAAAAGTACTTTGGATTTGAACTAAGAAAAAAAAAAGTTCTCTATAAAAGTACAGAGGTTTTTAACCTAGAATTTATGGAAAAGTAAACTAGCAGCAGAT
>JAFIDM010044249.1:0-18451 GCA_023159025.1 Thereuonema tuberculata
CGGGCTACCACAAAAGGTATTTGACCACAAAGAAAAGAAAGGAAAAAAAATAACAAACCCTCTAATGGGTGAAATAAAAGCAATTAATTGAAATTGAATTGAATTGTATTCTTATTTCAATCTTATTTCAACCCAAGCAAACTCATTGCTAGCAGTACATTGTCTCACTGGCTGTGATACCACTTCACAATTTTTTGGAATTGGAAAGTCTAAAGCTCTACAAGTTCTGAGATCTGGTATTGAGGTTACGCATTTAGGTTGTGTAAAATCTTCAATGCAACAATACATAGCAGAGTGCACAAGCTTCATTGCACATTGCTACGGCTACAAGAAGGAAGTTCACAACATGTCAGATGTTCGATACAAAGTGTGGTTACCTAAGAAAATTCCTCCTAAAATTAAGAACCTCGCTCCGACAACAGATGCATTTGAACTCCATATCAAACGATGCCATTTGTAATCTTGCACTTGGAACGCAGCAGCATCTTCGTTTCTCCACCTTTGAATCCAACTGATTATGGATGAGCAAAGAATGAATCAATACACTCTTTCGTATCCATTCAACTTCCAAGTAACAAAGGATTGGCACCACCAGAATTGCTGAAAAGTTTAAGATGTAGCTGTTCGAGTGAGAAGCCATGATCAACAGTAAGGAGTAGTTGTGCACATGTAGGTCTGTGTTGTTAAGAATTTTGCGCGTGCGAAGGCGGCCAATTGTGTGGCAATTTGAGGACTCATGAAGCTCACTTTGATGACAGTGACAGTGAAATGTCCACTTCTGATTCTGAATATCCTGTAATCTGATATGCATTATATAGTCTGTATCCTTGTAAAATATTCTGTAATTTTTATTTAAAGTTACAGAAAACTATACACTTTCTATTTATTACTTATTTTATCCGTTTCAAAACATATTTTATGTTGAATCGCTATCTCATAGTGTTGCAAAAGTATCGTATGCCGTTATATTACATAGTTTTCACATATTACACATTTATTAAACTACAAATATTTAATTTTTGGCAGCCGATTCCCTTTTATTCGCAATAAAATAGATGTGTTCTGGTTTTTTGACCGTGTTACTTTTGACCTTCGATATTTAAAGTTGCCCAAGGGTGCTACTCTGGCACCCCGTATATTATGATTCAGTACATCCAATAGTACTAGAATCAATCATAAAATATTAGTTGTACCCTATTTCAAGGTCAAAGCGTATTTTCTCATTTGGCGACCGGACTAATACAGTAGCTCTATTTCAAAATTATCCAAAAGTGTGAAGGATCCGGGTTTTCGTTGTTCTTAAATTAAGAACATTTAAATAAAAAAAAATTAAGAAGCATATTATTTATTTCAAAATAATAATAAAAAGAAAAACAAAGAAAATTCATTATCTTAAATAAATAAGGAAAGGAAAACGGGTTGAAAAAAGAGGGCTACGAGATAATACAAAGAAAAAAATATTGCCTCGAAGTGGATTAGAACCAGGTAACCATACTTATATCTTTGTATTATAGTGCTGTAAACAAAAAGACACTATAAACATTCAAATTCGGATTAACCACACACACGACCATTTACACATTGGGTGATTTAATAAGCCTCACTTTCAATTCTAAATGGATTATTTTCATTTTAATATTTCATCGTTATGGTTTCTCATTATCATTTGGTCTAACATAATGTGTAGAATGTTTTATCTTTGTTGAAAACCTTCCATTTTATTATTTCTTTTAAGATAACTTTTGAATTGAAGACCAAATATTACAAAACCAACTCTTCACAGGCTTTTTTGCAAATAATCATATTGAGGAATGTTTCTCTTCAAAGGAATGAGTGGAAGGAAAAATCACTAAATCTCACTAACTTTTGACAAAATGAAGTTCACTGTCGTGCAGTGGCGAAAAATCAGAATTAACGAAAACAGAAGGATTATCTATTTTGTTTGAATGAGTTTGTATGATATGCAGGGTGTATCTCAAATGTGCTGCCAAACTTAAGGATTTTATTCAATCATGCAAAAGAACGAATAAATGTCATATGAACATGGGTCTTTTAATGCTTTATTTACAAGATATGAGCGATGTATAAATACAGAGGTGTTGACCGTACAGTGGATCTTTTCAGAAGTGCTTGAAATGTTCTCCACCGGCTGCAATACACGCAACTGAAAGTTGTTCGATTGACTACCGAACACGTTCGAAGATGCCAGATGCAAGTCGAAATGTGTTGCACTTATCCACTGTGCGATCATGCAGTGTTTGGTAGTTTGGGCGTCAGGAACTTGTGTGGTTCACACTAATGCTTTAAGATAACCCGATACGAAAAAGTCCAGAAGGTTTAAATCAGGGAAACAAGAAGTCCATGTCAGCAATATTAAGGAGCTATTTAATGACTCCACATGATACGACGTAAACACCTTTGTATCGTTTCAACGTCTATATCATGGAAATAACGCATTTTTAAACTCATATTTATATTACATTAATTCGTTGTTTTGCATGATTGAATACAACCTTTAACTTTGGCAGCATATTACTGGTACACCCTGTATAGAAAGTTGTTAATGAAAATATTTTTTTTGGCTTTACTAGACAGACCTATAAAAACTTAAACTCAAAAGAATCTATATTACTAAAATCTTATTATATTATTTTTAACGTGCTGAATATTCAATTTACAAATCCAATGATCAAGCACTAAATTAAAATAAAAATATTTATAAAATAAACTAAATAAAATAATAAAAAACCTTACCCACCTTGAATCTCAAATAAGATATGTAGCAGATCCCAAAGAACGAACCATGTTAAGAAAACAAGTAGGACACGCTTTTTATGGCATGAGGCACAAAACACGGACAAAACCTAACTTGAACAAATCGCAAATTAAGGAATTAGCTGAGTTAAAATTAAAAAATGATGCTATTATTTTCACTAAAGCGGACAAAGGGGGTGCAATGGTCATTTTAGACCAAACAGACTACATAAAAATGTGTGAGCAATTTATTAATAACACGGATGGTTTCTCATTGCTTAATATTTCTGAACCGCAGGCCATAAAAGAAATTATGAATAAAATTAAAAAAGCCCAGGAAAATGGCCTAATCAGGGAAGAAACGGCAAAACACATCTTAAGATTAAACACCTCCATTCCAAAATTAAAAGGCCTACCTAAGGTTCATAAAGAGAAACTGAATGATCTTTATAAAATTCGCCCCATCATTAATTGTAAGGAAAAAGCAATAATGGTAATTTCTCAAATCATTACAAAAAAGATAAAAAAGTTAAGATTTCAATCCAAATTTTGCATTAATAACCGCGAACCCGTTCTCAACTACATCCATAGTCATGCTCCCATTCCTAATACCAAGTTAGTTTCATTGGACGTTATTAACTTATACACGTCTCTAACTCGCAACTTGATCATAGACGCTGTTCAGCATGCCATTGACAGTGTTATTGATTATATGGAAGGTGAACTTATTTTTAATATGAATGAATTTGCCAATCTCTTAGCCCTTTTATTCCATTTACAAATGTTTTCATTCAATGATAGGATTTATGCCCAAACGGCAGGTACATTTATGGGATTACCATCATCCGCGGTTTTAGCGGAATGTGTAATGAATTACATTGAATTTAAAGTATTTTCCTTAGACAGAGTAATCAACAATGTTCATTACATAAGCAGATATGTTGATGACTCATTGTTAATCATTAATGAACTATATGTGAACGAAATCCTTAATGATTTTAACAGCATCTGTCGGCATATACAATATACTATGGAGAAGGAAAATAAGGGCATTATTCCCTTTCTTGATATACGAATTGAAAAACACCATAAAGGCTTTCATACTTCTGTTTTCAGGAAGGACACTGACGCTTTGATCACCGTGAACTTTGAGAGTGCGGTTCCCGTCAGTTATAAACGGAATGCCATCTACATGGCTTGCAAAAGGGCTAGCGATATATGTTCCAATAGTACGTTATTCCAACAAGAAATAGATATTATAAGGCATATATGTATTAATAATGGTTTTCCTTATAACATCGTCAATGGGTTTATTAAGAAATCCTTCCAAACAATTAAATATAAAGAAATGGCTAATAGACGTTTCCGTTCAACACCCAATGATAAGGATTTCAGGCAACATAATAGCAATAATGGAAGCAATCGTAATCGAAAAGAAAATAAAAGAAAAAATGTTAAAAGATACGCAATACTTTCATATGACGAAAAAATGCACAGCAAATTAAAACCTATCCTAAATAAACATGAAATAGGTTTAGCTTATAAACCCAATAACAGTATCATAACATATCTCAATCGGAAAAAGGTACCTAATCATAACAGAGACCAAAAAAATTTGAAAAAACTTAACACCATTTACGGGATAAAATGTAAATCCGTGCAAAATGAAAACCAATGCATTTATATTGGGCAAACAAAAAGGGCCTTAGAGAAACGCCTAAATGAGCATGTAGGGGCCGTCAATAAACGTAATATGGCCTACCATACAGCCCAGCATTGTTTAAAGAAGTCCCATGAATTGGACACGGCGCACCCGATTGTCTTTGGACAATTTAAGGACGAATATCTACGGCGTTTTTATGAATCGGCCATGATAAAACTTCAAGGTAGTTATAATCAGGACTTGTCTACCCGTAACATTTTGGAATATGGCATTTAACTGCGCACGCACAATACAATATAACACAATACAATTTAAAATAAAAAAAAAAAAAAAAAAAAAAAAAAAAATAAGACAAGCAAACGACGCACCACTTTGGTTTATGCATTTTTTCCTCAACAGAGGGCAGTCCATCATTCACTCAGTTAATCCTCACCACAGTCCATTCACACGACGACTTCCAGAGGGAAGGAACGGTTTTTTAAAGGGGGTTAAGAACTTGAAAAAGGATCTAGAAGTAAGAGGATCCGAATACGTACGTTGTTGTTTTTATCATTAGGTTTTAACATTTTAATCATTTTAATTTAGTGCTTGATCATTGGATTTGTAAATTACTAAAATCTCTTATTTCTCTGTCTGTCTGTCCGTCTTTCCGGCGCGATTTCCTGGGAGAATGGAAAATAGAAATTATTTTCACACTAAAACGCCCACGACAGGATCGAACCCGCAACCTTTTGATCCGAAATCAGACGTCTTGTCGATTAGGCCACAGGGACAAGAACTCTCTTTAAATTGATTTTTCAACTTCTGTATCCTTCTCCTTACCCGAATCAATAAAGAGTTTATATAACCTTTTTTTTTTTAATCTCAAGATTGTTTAGTTATTTCAGATCCGTCTGTTCATTTGTAATTCGAAAATGACAATTAGAACTATAATTGCCGAAATTCTACCTTAACCAAATTCTATGTGATATTGAAAAACAAGCATGTGTATACGGGAGATTAGCAAGAACAAATAGAAGCCGGTACACCTGATGACAAATTCAAACATTAATTTAATTATTATTTTAATTTTACAACTATAGTTTCAATTACAATGAGAAACTATTTTCATGGAATCTCAATTTTCAGTTTCCTTGAAAATGGTCATTCATTGTAATTGAAACTATGGGTGTAAAATTAAAGTAATTATTAAAAAAATGTTAGAATTTGTCATCAGATGTACCGGCTTCGATTTGTGCTTATTAACCAACAGCACTATACGTAAAAGACTGATTTTTCTATTATTAAACGGGAGATGTTGGAATAGAAAAAGAGAGTCAAGAAAGAAAGAAGCACTATTTCTATTAGGCAGAATACTGAAAAATCACTATTTGTAACTCAAAAACCACTCAAAAGTATCAATTTGAATTTAAAAAAAAGTCAAAAAAGAAAGAAGCATTATTTCTATTAGTAGAATATTGAAAAATAACATTTTGTATCTCAAAAACCAGTGAAAACTATCAATTAGAATAAAAAAAGATAAGGTCAAGAAAGAAAGAAGCACTATTTCTATTAGATAGAGTACCGAAAAATCACTATTGTAACTCAAAAACTATCACTATTATTGGAGCTCAAAAAACCACTGAAAACTATTAATTGGAATAAAAAAAAGAGCCAAGAAAGAAAGAAGCATTATTTCTATTAGGTAGAATACTGAAAAATAACTATTTGTAACTCAAAACCACTGAAAAGTATCAATTGGAAAAAAAAGAAAGTCATGAGAGAAAGCAGCACTATTTCTATTAGGTCGAATACCAAAAGTTCACTATTTGTAACTCAAAAACCATCACTATTTATAAAGCAAAAACCACTGTTAAGTATCAATTGGAATAAAAAAGAGAGTCAAGAAAGAAAGAAGCACTATTTCTTTTAAGTAGACAACAGAAACTATTTGTAACTCAAAAACCACTGAAAGGTATCAATTAAAATACGAAAAAGAGATTCAAGAAAGAAGAAAGCATTATTTCTATTAGATAGATTACTGAAAAATCACTATTTGTAACTCACAAACCTAGAATCACTTCAAAGTCAAGAAACTCACGATAACTATGCGTCTCATCAACCAAGATGACCAGAATCAGAAACATTTTGCCTAACATTTGCTAGAATCGGAGACAATCGAGAACCACATAAAGAATGAATGATAACATTGCTTGATAATCATTGCCGAGAAATAGAATAATTCAAACAATTCATATAAAATATCTTACCTGAAATCAATGAATGGACAAATTCTAACTCCGAAGAACGAGAGAGTCGATAACACAATCGAATGATAAGTTAAAGAATACAAGGAGAGACGAGAGAGCACTTAAGTGCGGATAAAATTGACAGTTCTGATAATCCACAACAAGGATATCTTTATCCGCCTGATTTTCTGTACCCATTGAATTTCAGCGGTATTCCTCATCATCGTTTTGTCATTGAAGATTGGATCTCCAATAATGTTGTTCCAAAACATCAATCCCAAGTTTGGCCACTGCAATGCAACTAAACCTAAATGCAGTTCATTCGAAAATCATCTCATAGAAGCCGAGATTACAACAGGAACTCACAAAGGAGATTTTGTTTACATCCATAGGATATCTATGCAACCAAGTGATAATTTACTTCCATTCACTTTTACGAGAAGGCAATTTCCGATAAATCTTCTTATGCGATGTCTATCAGTAAAGCTGAAGGACAGACTCTAAGTAAAGTTGTCATATATTTGGAGAACGATGTCTTCACTTATGGACAACTGCATGTCTAGAGTCACAAGTGATCAGAATTTGGTTGTCTTCACTCGAAAGAATAGTCACAATCAATTCGTCGCCAAGAATATCGTATACAAGCTATAATCTTCAATTTTCATCTATAACAACTAACATCCATCTCAACTTATGTGCTCTTCAAATATCTATATAGAGGACTATTTACACGGGGCATGGCCTAGTTTTAACTAATAATTTTTATTTTTTTAAAAATGAACTATTGCACTAGGTTAAATATTTTTCATGCAAACCTTATTTTACGAATTTTGTATCATTTTGCAGTTTTCTCAAGGCTTTTTAAATTGAATAGATAGAGTATTACGTCGTTAAAGCAAAACACATTGATTGTGTTATAATTTTAATTTAATTATAGAATGTTTTCAAATTTAAAAACAAGAAATTATCAATCCAATATGCTTCACAAGTTTTAAGTTAAATTTTCAGAATTTATGGTGCCCTGGTAAAAGAACTTATACATTATTTGAGAAACGATTTTTTGTTTTAATGTTTTAATACTCTATTCGCTTGGACGGAATATGTGCATAAAGACTTCTAATGTTCTGATACAATAGAAAAATTCTACTGAAATTCAACTAATATTTAAATCAAAGAAAAATTAAGAATAAAAATCTTGCAAATTTACAGAACAAAATTTTTAAAAATCTAAAAAAATATTTTTCAAACTGTTGAATGTAATCGTGGAAAATAATTGTTTTAATATATAAGTTCACGCACGATTAAATCAAGAATGAAAAGTAATTAAATAGATTGATCGTTACAAAACAGAATAAAAAAAAATATTAATCATGATAAGTGGAACGATAAATTACGAATCTACTTCAAATGGTCTGACTTTTAAAGAGAATCTAAATATTTGCAAAATATAATTCATCTCAAGGAAAAATATGAATCAATAGGAAAAATTCACACTTTACATTTATTATAATTAAATTCACAAATACTCACTTATAATTGCTCATGCCAATACATTGTATTCAATCAAAGTAAATTACACTCACACTTATTGTTTATATGGAATTGGATCTATTGCTTTTTGTCACAGTTAATTATGTATCACATATTGCTTTTATATGGGACTTTTTTTCCTTTACATTAGAAATTGCTCGACTCTAAAACACACGGGAAGATTTTTCAAATATATTAAATGCACTATCTATTTTTTTTTAAGATATGGTAGAGAACTTAAAATGAGACTCATTAAATTTCAAAAGTACTTAGAAAACACACTTAAAGTAGTCACATCAATTATTTGCTAATAGTAGGTTCTCTTTAGTTTGAGTTTGATTTATTCATGTTTTATTACCGCCGACTTCAATGCATTTAATTTGTGCAACTAAAAAAGGAATCTCAAAATATCTCGAAACGGGAAACACTACATGCTATGTGTAAAATATTGACGTAATATTTAGATATAATGAATAGTTTTTTCAACTTGATTGGAATGAGGACGATTATTCTGAACATTTGGCAATTTTTGAATTAAGTGTATACAATATATATATTTAGTTGAATTTTCATTGATAAATTGGTTTTGACAGAAAAATGAAATTCAAAATTACATTATTATTCAAATGGCGTTTTAAAATAACATCTAGATAGAAATAAATTTTTTAAATGTTTAAAGAACAATCAGTTTCTATTTCTAGAAAGCATTCCTGAACTCCTTTACTGTTTAAACTTTTTTTTAATGTGTTTATAATATTAACATTAATTAATGACATATTTTCAATAACAGATTTAATAGAGTCGAAGATCCATTTAATCAATTTGAAGAATGAAAACAGATTTTACTTGCAAAAAAACTCCACATTTCCCTTATTTTTCTCATATTCTTCATATTCGTCAACCTCTCTGCATTTGATGTAGCTATCAATCACACTGTCATTCCTGAGAAATCCACAAGAACCACTTATGTTTAAGTTCTTAATTAGATTGACAAAATCGCTAGCTAGATCTTGAGCTGAAAAATAATACAGAATTTATTATTCAAGCAGTTGCTTTAAAACATCCTATTTTTCCGCGACTCAAAGCTTAATGATTTCTGTTGTCAAACTTTAATTGAAAGATTTTTAATTGTACAGGATCGTAGAATACTGTTGTACCTGTAAGTTTTTTTTTATACAATAAAACCTAAGTTTAGCTTGAATGTTAATGATCTAGGGAAAGTCGTAGATGTCCAGCGTTCTGTAAAAATGTAAATAATACACTTAACGCCAATACTAGAGAACTTCGTAACCTAGTAAATAAAAATTAATGAAGAATTTATATCAATTTTTGCAAGAATTCGTGAATATCTATCTTCTTTCAGTTAACTCAAGAAACTGTGCTTTACCTAAAACAAAGGTTAACTTCAATGGAATGGAGGCTGTTATTTTGATCATCAAATGACGTGTCCTACACCAACAAGTTGATCTATTTCCCAAAGATTAGTTCAGAAGTGTAATTTATGCTAATTACAAATTTAAAGTAAATGAATATTCAATTCTTTTGTTTAAATAATAGCATATAAAGTCCTTACAGGAACGATCCTCACATTTTTTTCATAAAACTGAATTGTAGGTTTTCTATTTCAAATTTCTTTTTTTAGGACATTATTCATTATTGAGAATGATTTTCCATCTCATTATTGAGAAACTACAAACCGAACACAAAGTTTAAAATTTAAAACTTTTTAAAGTTAATTTATAATAATAACAATGATAAAAGGTTCCTCTTATCCAAATGACCTGCGAAACATCCTAAAATTGCCACAAGGAAAAGGAATTGATTCATCTTTCATCGAAAATTGTAACAGCAAATTAAGAACACTGAAAAAAAAAATGCGATCATTAATTACACTTTATCATTTTATTTAATGTTTAAAATTACACGTGAATTTCCCATTTTAAAACTCTCAAACCTTACTTTGGATTTAATTGCCTGTCTTTTAGTTAATTCTCACTTTTAGTTCATTCAAATTCCAGAATTTTCGCCAATTTGATTTTCCATAAATTCCAAAAATACATAAGAATTCCTTATTTAGAAATATATATATATTATATAACATATTTCACTTCCAGTTTTTATTTTTATTTTAAGTAAAGTTAGAACTGCATAAAAAAACAGAGCTTACATTGAATTTAAACTGTTATTATTTCCATAACAAACGGATATTTTTATAACCTTTTTAGAACCCTGGATACAAATGAAAGGTTATTCTGTTTCTCAAATAAAATGAAAATTATTGTTGTTTTCGTGTTCCATTACAAGGATCGTCCATAGAAATAAGATTATCAAATTCGTTACTGTCTTCATCAGGGTACGAATTAGTTGGATAGTGGGTGGCGGCTTTTATAGGAAATCCATTGGAGAAATTAATGATGTTCTATCTTTTAAAGTGCTGCTGTTTTTCTATTGTTTGGGTGGCTATACCAATAGTAATACTTATTATTAGAAAGAAAAACAATTATTTCATCACATTTTCCTCCCCTTTTGTTAATTCCACACAGTCTTTTAAATAGTTCATCTTTCAGTCACGTATAGGTCTTTGCGAGACTTCTGAGGTTTCCTCCGAACTAGATGAATCTTCTACTGAGCTGTGTATCAGAGATGATTCATTCTATGATGGAATTTAGACAATTTCAAGAGAGGAAGGTCTGGTCTCTTATTGTAGATATATTTTGTGAGGACGTCAGAGATGATAAGAATCTATCTTGAACATTTGTAGTGGTATGAATGTCTTGATCTGATTCTGTAATATATGGAGGTATATAATCCTTTCTTCGCAGTGCTAGATGTCGAAGAGATACAGTAAGTTCACAACCATTTCCTAAACGAACAAGACCATGATTTTGGCTGGCTTCAAGTAAATCCACCTCATCTTCTAGAGAGTCGTATTTTGATTGTTTGTTTTGATGCCGCATAAGAATTTTTTCTGGGGTCAAAAGCCAGGATGGAAGTGATGAACTAGTAGGAGATCTTCTCGAGTGTCTAAACATTCTTTCATGTGGAGTCTCATTAGTTGCAGTACAGAGGAGTGAGTGGATACAAAGTAAAGGATCTTGAAGCACATTTTCCCATCGAGTTATCTTACGCCCTCTAGATCGTGTAGCAAGAGTTATGGTTTTCCAAATGATACCGTTGTAACATTCTACTTGCCCATTACCCAGTAGGTTATATGGTGTTGTATGACTAGTTGCAATTCAAAGGGAATGTAAAAAAAATTCTTAATTTCTTCCGATATAAAAGATGCACAACAGTGTGAATTTATTATATGCTGGAATTCCAAATTCACTGAATAGATGATGTAATTTCTGAATGACATTTGGAAAAGACATATTCCTACAATGGAATGCAAGCGGAAATCGAGAATATTCATCATTAACCACGAGTAAATACTGAAAATAGTGGCCCCTTAAAGTCTATGTTTAAACGTTCAAAAGGAGAAGTAGCTTTACTAAGCTTTTTACTAAATTTGGTAAAACGAGGTTTTAATTCACAGCAGACGTCAATAATTACACTGATAAACAAGCTATAAATATCTGGCATGGTTTTTACTTTTTCTAATGTAGTTTTTTATGCTGATTTAAAATCTGAAAACCGTTTTGCTCTATCACGTCAGGTTTTGAAGATATTGACAAAAATTAATTTTCATGGAACACCGTTCATCATTTTTTTTTATCCCCACGTTTTTTGTAATTTTTCAGGCAAAACCACAGAATATTTTCGTCGTCTGTGACAGTAGTTATATTTAAGGTACTACTTTAAAACATTTTCGATATCACATTAATAATCTTTCATTTGTTTCTTTTTTATTGTCAGTTTAAGACGATATTATGGCGTCCAAAGGTTGCATAAATTCACCAGATCTGTTTTGCTATGTGTGCGGCTATCTAACAGACAAATCCCATCGGAAGACTTTTAAACCGTTTCTGAAGAAAGCATATAACTATACTTCGAATCAAAGGTGGATACTGGTAATCGTGGGCACCTCGGTTCATCTGTTTGACATGTGCATGCAACTTGCGCGGTTGGATAAGGAAGGCGAAGAAAAACAATCATCTGGCATTCGGAGTTCCTATGATATGGTGTGAGTCAAGTAACCACACCACAGACTGTTATTTCTGTTTGTAATATGTCACCGGATTTTCCTACAAAACTTGTGCAGCTTTAAAGTATCAAGACGTTCCTTCAGTTTCTAAACCAATTCCACATGATCACGTCGCTTGTCCAATACCAATAGCACCTACAGAATATACAGATGATGAAGAAACTCAAGAAGAAAGTTCTCTTTCATCTTCCACATACCATAAATGGTATATTTGTGGTGATTTAAAAGTTATCACAATTCTCATGGGAAAGCAGATAGGGTACACCAAGTACTGCTGTTTTATCTGCAAGTGGAATAGTAGAGATAGAAAGCACCACTACATAAAGAAAAATTGGCCAATCAGAATGCAGCCATGAAATAAAAATGTTCTTCGTGTGGTGTTGATTGACCGTGACAAAGTTATCATGGCACCGCTTCCCATCAAGTTGGGGCTAATGAAGATTTTCGTGAAGGCACTAGACAACGACTTAGATGCTTTTCGGTACCTGTGCAACAAGTTTCCAGAATTGAGTTATTCGAAAGTGAAGGAAGCTGTGTTCATATGTCAACAAGTAAGGAAGGTAATTGCTGACACCCACTTCCAAGACTTACTGAATAATACTGAAAAAAATGCATGGGTGGCATTCAAATCAGTTGTAGCCGATTTCCTTGGAATTTATAAATCTGTTAACTGTGTAAATGTTGTGAAGAAGTGCATCAGAGCGTACAAACAGCTGGCTGTCAAAAAATTCACGTCCTCGACTCACATCTTGACTTCTTCCCCGAAAACCAAGGTTCAGTCAGTGACGAACACGGTGAACGTTTTGTGATTCAATGTGACTCAATCTCACCATTTGCTTAGTTAATGCCATGTTCATTAGTACGCCATGTAACAATAATTGTTCTAGTGAAATATAAATGGTTAAACGAGTATATCTAAAAAACGGTGGGTGATGGAGACAAATGGTTTGCATATTTTGAATCAGCACGTTTCACTTGTCTTAGAACAAATATTGGATACCAAGATATGCGCCACTTTTTAAAATTTGTTTTTCAGTGTTATTTTTCTGACTTCATCAATACAGAAAGGCAAATTTTTACTGCGAATATAATGATATAACCAAGTAACACAGGGATGATATAAGGCAGTATGTAGTGATTTTAAAGATAAGTTGTTGGTGGTCGGTGAACATGTACTCGAGAGAGTATCCGCTGTGGCGTTGTCTTTGCCTAGTCTGTTAAGTAATATTATAATACAGTAAAACCTGGTTAAGTCGTCACCCGGATAAGTTGTCACTCCGTTTAAGTCGTCGTTTTCCTTTGATCCCGACAAAGTCTCATAGACAATAATGTAAAATAACCCTCTTTTACTCGTCACCAAATTTAATTCTACTCCGGATAACTCGTCACCCTCAAAACTGGCGAAAAGCATCTTTATTCTCAATTTTGCCTGCCATCTTTTCAGCCCCGCCTCTTCACTCTAAGAAAGCCTAGCCTATAAGGAATTTTCACGTTGGAAATTCACTTAAGAAATTACACACTTCTCGTCGCGACTCTTTGTCAAGCCGCTACTGAGAGTTTGTTTCTTGTTTTTCTTGGCCGCTACTGACTTGTGAGTGTGATTTCATTTCATAGCGAGTAAGCTCCGCTATAAGGGCTATTTTTTAATGTTGAAATTTGAAATAATGTTGATTACATTTGTAACATGTCAGGGAAACGAAAACTTACCTCGTTATCTTTTAAAGAAAAAAAAGACTTAATTGCACTTTTTGAAAAATCAAGTGTTTCGAAAACAGCTTTTGCCAAAGAACATTATATTCCCAGGACTACATTAAACGATATTCTTTCATTGAAACAAGTAATTGAAGAAGCTGACTGTAAAGACAAAAGAAAGAGCATGAGGAAATCGAAGTTTGACGAGATTGAGGAGGTTTTAGTTCGATGGCTAAAATATGCCAGATCGCAAAATGTGCCGATTTCAGCCATGATTCTCAAAGAAAAAGCCATGGAAATTGCTAAGGAGTTGAACATGAAAGATTTCGGCGGCAACAATGGTTGGCTGGAACGTTTCAAAGACAGGCATTGCCTTTCTTTTAAAACGATTTGCGGATAAGCAGCAGCTGTTGATGGTGATGCTATAGAAGACTGGAAGAACAACGTACTCAAGGACATTTTATCTAGGTTTGATACATCAAATACTTTTAATTTGGATGAAACAGGCTTTTTTACCGTCTTTTGCCTGTTTAAGGGTGAAAAGTGCACTTCTGGAAAAGCAAGCAAACAACGCCTGACACTTCTGCTTGGAGGTAATATGAGTGGAAATGAGAAACTTAAACGACTTGTGATAGGCAAAAGCAAAAAGCCATGCTGCTTTAAAAACGTTAGATCCCTGCCAGTTGAATATGTAGCAAATCCAAATGCATGGATCACTACAACGATTTGGTAACGACATATTCGTAAACTGGATTCTCAGTTTTCGCATCAGAAAAGAAATGTTACCATCATTGTCGATAACTGTACCGCCCACAATTATTTATTTCCAGTAATCAACACTGTTGGATTATTGTAATGTCAGTAAAAGAAAAAAAAATGTGGTAAGTATTTTTTTATTATTTTATTTTCCATACATTTATTTGCATTTATTGAATTCTGAAAATCTTGTTTTTCTCACCGAATCCTACAGCAATTCATAAAAATATTATATTTCAGTGTTTTTTTTTTTTTTGTTTTTTTTTAAATGCCCACTCCGCTTAAGTCGTCAAAAATGTTTGGTCCCTTGAGTGACGACTTAACGAGGTTTTACTGTAATAGTATTCCGATAATTCCAAACACTATCTTAAAAATTTTTCATTCTTAATTTTATTCTTGACTTTGGAATTGAACATGAATGATATCGATTCTTGATCAGTAATTAATTTGAAATAACGACCAAGCAAAAAATGTCCGGTCTACTCAATGACTCTACAATCTTCTCAATGACTCTACATTCTATAGAGGAATGATATTTCTCTGAATTCGATAGTGTCATGGAAAAAAAAACTCAACTGTTAAGTAGAGGTAAAGGTGGTAATGGGGGCACTGTATATAATTGAGCCCCCTATGTATCATTTAAACTATGGCACACAGACAAGAGGCAGCAGTCAAAACCTATAGTCATAGTTCGTGGATTCATCGCTAGGTTGGTCTGATTTACTTTTAATGTGGCTGTCGGGTGTAACAGGCTGGTTTCGTTTTTCGTAGTGAAGAAAAGTTTGTAAGTTATGTATTTCCTTTCATATTTAACTGATTTCTCATTCACAGACTTGTTTTAAAATTAGCTATCTACAAGGATATAGGATTACAAACCGTATATTTAGTTTTATTTTATTTTAGGGAATAGTATGATGTGAGGTTTTGTATCCAAATATTGTGAGGGTAGTAATATGAGCCCCCTTTTTTCATCATGGCGGCCATGTGCTAACCACGCGCGGAAGAGGGCTAGTTAACTTTTCGCATAGGTTGAAATCAGCAGGTGCAGAAACTTCAAATTCTAAAAAAATCACCTTACTACAGTAAGTATATACTGTTCTTATCCGCAGTTAAAGATGGTGAACACCAGAAAAGCTGAAACGCTCGCGAAAGTGAACGCTCAGCAGTCGAGCGAAAATGCCGGAACGCCATCGAAGGAGCCGACCCCCAGCTCGCCGACTGACCCGCTACCCCTTCGAGAGGACCTGCGGGAAACGGTGAGAGCGTACGTGAGCGAGACGGTGGAATCGCAAGAAATTATAAAACTGTTGGCAGTAGCCATAACAGAGTCTGTGACTAAATTAGTCACAGATAAACTTATGGATACTTTAAAACAGAAAGAAAAAGAGATCTGTGAGCTCCAAACCGAACTTCAGAAGATGAAAGAAAACCTCACCCAATACCGCTTGAATGCTGAAATGGCGGATGACGCACTGGAGCAATACCAGCGTAGGAACAATCTTCGAATATTTGGAGTTACAGAATCTCAGAATGAAGACACGGACGATGTCGTTGTTAAATTCTGTCAAGAAAACCTTGGTATAACAATCAACAGCAGTGACATCGACTGTTCACATCGAGTTGAACGTCAAAATAGAGACAGGCCCCGCGCCCTCATAGTTAAATTTGTTTCATTTAAAACGATAGACGCCATTTTTAGGAAAAAAAAGCAGCTCAAGGCCACTGGGATTACAATTAGGGAAGACCTGACTCGACGGAGGGTCCAATTGCTGCAGGCAGCAATTAAAAGATTTGGAATACACAAGATATGAACTGTCGATGGAAGGGTGATAGTGAATCACCAAGACAAGAAGCGCACACTTATCTCAGAAGACTTACTTTAATTATGAATAGTTATATATAGTTATACAGGATTAATCCATCTAACTGTAAATATTTTATATGTTATTCCCTGTTTTATTATTATTTTTTTCTCCACTAACCATTAAGGAAAAAAATATATTGCTCCTAACCTTTTAAAATTAGAAAATCTATAATTAGATCTACTTTTATTTATCCTTTGTGCATATTACAAATTCACTTACGTATTTTACCCTATTATTTTTATTATTATTATTATTATCATCAACCGTACTACTGATATACATGTTATTGTTATTATTATCATTTAAACGAAGTGTTATTAATATTTTTATTATTATTATTACTATAGCTATCATACTTCCCACGTCGATCTCCAAAAACTAGTCCAATAACCCGATAGTCCTAGACTGAAATCAGTCAAATTTTTATCTTAATTTTAATCTATCCTTCCCTAGCAATTTTGTTTTATTTTAAGTTAGCAATAAGTACTTTTAATAAATAAATACAACATCTTCATCTTTTCAAAAACATCGCTATATTTCGCAGATATATTTTATCTGCTTCTTCGGGCGGTAGAATTCTTCCTTAACAAAGGTTTAAATGATGGAATAATAACAATATATGGTAATTATAATGTTTATAATGTAGGGTCATACATTTCAAATCATATACACATTGATAATCATAATTATTACAGTTAATTTTGTTGTCTGATCTTTTAAACAAAAGGTTTAAATGATGGAATAATGATTACAATGTGAACAATATATGTCAGATCATATACCTATTAATAATTTATAATTATAGTTAATTTTGTTGTCTGATCTTTTCAACAAAACCAAGTAATCATAAGTATGATAAAGCAGAATAATAACATTAAATTCTTGGTGAAGAGTGAAAAACAATAAAATTTTGAAACTTTTTACAAAAATTAGTATATTACTGGAATTTTTTAATATTTATAAAACTTTTCCTGAATTTATCTAATGTAATTGGGCTTACTTCAACACCTTTTTGCTTGTTAAAGCATTTGAAGCTTCTTATTACGCAAGCTTCGAGCATAAACATTAGTTCTGTATTATACATATTTCTGAAAACAATTTGTACGATCGGGTCGGGGTTATGTCCAAATGTTAGGAATGGTGGGCCCAATCTGATATCTCGGGATGGTTGTTTTTGGTAGCGCTGATGTGTTCATTGACACGTTCTTTTAGCTTTCTTCCTGTGCTCCTGTGTTTAATAATTTAAACAAAATAAGTACTTTTGTTTGATTTTAATTTTTGTAATCTCAATTGCTTTGTACAATAGTTAGTATTTATATTTTAACTTCTCAAATCATCTTAAAACCTTATCTATTATTATCCTTATTTTTTCATAAATTATTTTAACTGTATTCAAATCCTCTTTTATTATTATCAGTTTCGATTTTTTGTTTTCTAGTTCTCATATATACAAACTCATTAACTTTGCAAATTCTTCAGGTAAGCAAATATTTATATTTATTTCAAAAACAGAATCTCCCTTAAATACTTTCCATACTTCTTATACTCTCTCTACGCTCTATCTACCCAGCCAATACCATCACAGTCTGAACAATTACTCTCTTACATCCACATTGAAACTTCTATTGCTAATTCGTTGTTCAAATCAGTATTATGACAAAAATGAACTTCAATTCTAGTACATACTGAATTTCACATTTATATTTAATATTTCAGCTCCACATCTTCCAATGCTATTTCTTTCTAACTTGAATCAAGATATATCACCTGAATCCCTATTGTTTCTAGCACATAATATTCGCAGTATCTCAGCGAATTG
>JAFIDM010044249.1:18851-34230 GCA_023159025.1 Thereuonema tuberculata
CCTATAAAGTAATTAATAAAAAACTCTATCCCTGTATCCCACTAACCGTTAACCCTCACACCCATTTCTATGATGCCAGATCTGTTACCCACCTGTTACTATTCATTCCGAAAACTAAATCTAACTATCAAAGAAAAGTTGTTAGTTATGCTTCGCCTCAACTTTGGAATGAAATACCTAAAGAGATCCGTCAATGTCCTTTTCTTACCCAATTCAAAAAAAAATTAAAAAACACATTTCAACCTTATTAATTTACTAATACTCCACCTACAGGCTGAAATTTCGATCCGTATCCCTTTCACCTATCACCTTCCTCTTTCTCTCCTATCTTATCTCTCCTGTATTCGCCAAATCCCCAACTCTATTCCTACTCTCTTCCTGTTCCCTTTATTCCACGTATCCATAATACCTAAATATATTCTCTCTGTCAAAAATAAACGTGTAAATATTTGCTAAATTTTCAGCTATTTTCTCTTTTGTAAATATTTTCCCTCATTGTTGTGTTGTGGAAATGGAAATTGATGTGGAAAATCCTGGAGAAGATAACGCTGTATGCCTGTTTTGCGAATCGCTGTTCTCGGAAGACAAACGAGGCGATCTTTGGATGCCTTGTCTGCGAAATGTGGACCCATAATGAGTGCGCAGGATGTGAAAAAGACCAGTTTATCTGTGATTTTTGTAAATAGCTGCAATTCAAATTATCTGTGCAATTTTTTGTATTCAAATAAAACTTATTTTGTCATTTGCAATACAGTTGGTAATTATTTACAACTATTTTTGAATATTATTTCTATGGGGCTCTTATTACCAACACAAATCAAATTTCATAAAAAGTGTGATGCCCTACCATTTTATTTTTAAATGGACAACATCTAATATAATTGTACAAAATAAAAAAAATAAAAAAGTAACTTATTTGACTACATTATTCCGTAAAAAGAATAGGTAAATATATAATTCTTATAGACTTATAAAAAAAACAAAATAAGGGTCATAATACCACCTTTACCTCTAAGTGTTACACCTATATCATTCTCAGATGCATTCTTTTTTACGGAGAAATTCGAAGATTTATCCATACATTTAACAGCAAAATTGGCTGTAATTTGCTTAATATCAATGAAGACATTTACAGCTTATTCATTTAGTGGAAAAGAAACACATTGTGCTAGAGGCTTAATATGTTCAGCAAGACGTGGCAGCCAATTTCAATAACGAGCAAACATTCCTAGCACAGATTTTAATGCGTACGAATCAGCTTGAATGGGATATTAAAGCAAAGGTTCGAGTCGTGATAGATCTGGTTTGATTATGTTGTTTTCAACATTATAACCTAAAAGTTTCAAGCAAAAGACTGAAAATTTCGTTCTTTATTTATTGTAAATTGTACTTACTAACTACTCTGAGGAACCAATGTAAATTATGATCATATTCAGCTTGATCTTTTCCACAAACGGTGACATCATTCAGATAATACTCCGTAATTCTTCAACCTCTATAATCCGGTCAATAGTCCGTTGAAATTCAGATACACCATTTGTAACTCAAAAAGGAATCATCTTAAACATACAATTTACCATTTGCTTCAAACGCGGTATAAAGTTTGTCTTCATCTCGAAATGGGATCGGGTGATTTGCGGAGCATAAATCACTTGCACTGAAGACTTTATATTGAGCGACCTTGTTTACTAGTTCTTCATTCTAGGCTGAGAATAGGCATTAAGGTTTGCATATCTATTAAGTCTAAGAATAATCTATACATATCTTTTTCTTGCGATTTTTTGCTGAAACGAATACTACTTGAGCCTTCCATGGTGAAGTATTAACTTCAATAATACCTTCCGCTGATAATTTGCGTCTTTCAGAGTCAATGTACACCCGATACTCACTTGAATATTTGACGAGATTGTATTGCAATAGGTTTAATGTCCGGAAAAAAATGTTGAAAAAGAGCAGCTTCTGGCACCATAACAGCAGCTAATATGCAAACGTGAATCATGACCTGGACCACCAAAATTTATACTGACAGCTTTATGTTGCGTTAAAATATCATGGCCTATTACAAGATCCGGAAATGCATGTGGAAGAACTCAAATCTTGATATCCTTATAAATATTAAAAACATTGTAAGAATGCCACGACAACTACTAATTATTTTACATTGAGGAGATCAAGAGGCCATGGTAATGTTGTCATGTTCAGGTTCCAACCTTACTTTGATTGCATGAGCGAATGATTCATTAATAAAACTGAAGAACTACCACTATCGTTTATTGCTGTTGCGGAATGATTATTTACTGCTACATTTATCATTGATTTCCAAAAGCATTTCGGGCTCATAGCTGCAATCAATGAACATTTTCACAACATTTTCTGTAATAAGACACTGGATTTGAACTTGCAATAGTCTGTTTAGGATTCGTCGAACGGCAAACGACAGAGGAATGTCCCACCTTACTACACTTTCTGCAAATAGCTTCAAGAGCTCGAGAAATACGTCGAGGATGTCGAGACCGCCCACAAAAATAACACATACTCACTACTTCTGAGTTTATAGTTTGTCTTACATTGCTGGTGACTTAAGTTCAGGAACCCCATTGAGAACTGCTGGTGAAGAGATCGTATTAAATGAGGTAGAATTAATAACAGCTATCTCCACCACTTGAGCTTGTTCTATAGTTTTATGGAGTAACATTTACAAGAAGTCGTTGGCGTATCTTATCACTTATTCAACGTATAAATGAGTCTCTGATATAGTCATTTTTGATTTGCTAAGCTGTAACTGCTTTAAAGTTACAGTTCTTACTTAGAAGTTTCAACTGATGTAGGTATTGATCAACTGATTCATTAGGTAACGAACAACGAGAGGCTAATCTATGCCTCGCACAAATCTCATTCTTAGGCTTAATATAAATATTTTTCAAAATGTCAATAGCATCAGAACAGTTACTTGCGTCCGTTATGTATGAATAGATGGAAGGAGCAATGTACCTCATCTGTAGCATTCCTCACTTCCGTCACAAAATTCTCGAACGATTTTAATCAATGGAACCATTCTGTTGCTGCATAAGTAGAACTGGGATCCACTTCTAATCTATCTGGATGCAAAAGACGTTCCATAAAAGTTTTATATTTTGTGAAGTAAAATGTAGTAGATTTAGAAACATAAAAACTAGTCTTTATTTAATTACAGTTTGTTTTCAAAATCAGTTGCAAAGGAAACTGATTCGGTAACAATTATAACAAACACCGATAGCAATACTTATTACTACAAAGATAAACAATTTCATCCCACACTGCTGATATGGTAGTATTTAAGTGTATAATTATAAGTAATGTTAATGACGTAGTTCAGTAAGAACAAAAATAAGTTTCGCTAAGAAAGTAAAGCAAGTTAATGGGGAAACAAAACAAATGAACAGCAACAATCACATTCAATATAGTAGGAACTAATCATTTTGATGCAGGATTGAAATGTTTTAGTTGAATTCTCTTATTAATTAAAAGCATTTCGTAAATTAATTATAAATTATTTTATTTTAATACAGTAATATATATAAATAATAATGTAGATGTTTACTTGCATTTCAAACTCATAAATTATTTTGCGGAGTAATGGATTTTGCAGAACCAGTATTAATATTATTATACAGGATGTTGTAACAAAGTTTTTAAACTTCAAAAAATTCGTTTGAATTAAGTCATTGCTTAATGACTTTAGTTAAGAGTAACTTTGCGAAATGCTCCGAGATTTTTCAATGATCTTTCAACAACGATTCCAATCTTTCAATTAAGTTGCACAAATAAGTTTTAAAAAATAAAAACATCTTTTAGGAATAGTAGGAAGTTGAAGATCGCGTTTTCGTCTTAAAATGTTAAGACAGTTTTTCCGAAAACACAGCTGTAGAAGACGTCTTACTGAATATTTCCACAATGAAAAAGACCCCCTACCAACATTAAACAATAGCACTTATAAACTGTTTTTACAGCTATATTGATTTACAGCTTTAATATCTAGATGATAAGCTAAATTTATAGTTTCAATATGTAATATCTTATTTCAAAGAAACAATAAAAGGGTTCAGGTAAAGAAAACAATTTTCTCGATAAATTATTTGAATTCTCAGTAAAAGGATAATTACAGGTTTCGATAGTCTCAATTTTTTCATATTATGGAATTTGAATTTAGAAACTTCGTAATAATGTATTTTATAGCATCCTGGTTAATTAACCAGGTACTTTTAGACTGTTTTCAAATCATTTGATCCCAAAATTAGGCTTAATGACAAATACGAACTAAAACTTTCCTGTTTATTTTGAAGTTTTTTTCAAAAATTAATTCAAACTGCCAACTTTCATAGTTGAAATTTAATCAATTTTCTAAAATCTTCAAGAACTAGAGGATTATCATCATGATGTTTCAGAGCAAGAAACAATTTTACAATGATTGAAATGATAAATAATTAAGAAATATTGCAATTACTTACTTTAATTTTAAGAAAATTGTTATTTAATTTAAGTTAAATGTAATGATCCTCCAGTTTTTGTCGGATAATTGTTAATCTTTCTTCTAGATAAATCTTTCCAATTTTAGTTTATTATTAAGCATACATTCGAATTTACAGACAATTAATACTTACACACTTCCAAGAAACTGAATTTTCTAATATTGGTGAGCGGAAATAATCTCTTTGAGAAATGGATGTAAATTTCGGAAATGTTACCCTAATTTAAAAATAGCAAGAAACCTGAAAGAAATTCTTGAGAATATTTTTCGACTATTTCCTTCTCCCAGCAACGAGAAATGTGATAATCATATTATTGACTTTGACTTGGCTTTAATATATTCTTTAATTATTAATCCGTAATAATAATCAAGATTAATCCCAGATGCAACGGTATTGTTTCTGTTCCTTCACATGATGTCTACAAAAAAACGTAAATTCGTTAAAAATAATTATTTCCTTTGCAAATTCATTTCACTAACAAAGTTTTATTTATTATTTTAATTCACTGAAAATTTTATTTATTTTACGTTGTTTTGGTTTTTAAACTAAAATACAAATGAAATACATTTTTTTTTAACGAGGGTACTTTTTTTGTGAACATGATGTGAAACAACGGAAACAATATCATTGCAACGGGGATTGATCTTTATTATTACGGATTATTAATTAAATAATAAATTAATTCTAAAAAAAATTAAGTAACTTCATCATCACATTCCAAGTGAATGCTGCTGGTACTAGAAAGGATTCAAAAAATATTCTGAAGAATTTCCTTCAGTTTTCTTGTTACTTTTAAATTTAGGTAAACATTTCTAAATTTACATTCATTTCTCGAAGAGGTTAATTCCGCTCAACAATATTAGACAATTCAGTTTCTTTGAATTTTGCAAGTATTAATTGTCTGTAAATTCGAATATATCCTGGCTTAGGCTAAAATTGGGCTAAAATCCTGGCCGTGACGTTCAGTTCGATTCATATTTAGCGGGATTCATGTGGTGGAGAAAATACAACAATAAATATAAGGAAATGTTCCAAGCATTCATCAATGAAATAATTCAAATACCGGGTGGGCATAAAATAACGTGAGGTGTTCAGAGCCCTCTAGCGAGAATGTATTGGACGAATCGTAACAACAGTCGGTGGACATACAGAGTGGAACTTTTTTTCGGGAGAGAATTACGGTTTCGATTCAAAAAAAAAAAAGAAATTACTACCAAAAGTCACCGACAGGAAAAAATGTGGTGCTGCAAAGGTTGTAGTATATATGAGTAATGAATGAGTAATTGCCAAATAAGACAGCACAACTCAAGTTTACTAAAAATACAAACAACGTTATATTGGTAAATACAAATAAGGTTCCAGAGGATCACCATTGTGATGTTCCACGAGCTGCATGCAGTGCAAAAACATGTTCTTATCATAAGGTCCCATAGGATCACTTTTGTGATATTCCACGAGCTGCATTCAGTGCACGACATGTTCTTATCATCATCGCAACATATTGGATTGGATTTTTCGCACCTGTAATTTAATTCGATCTTTCAACGTTGGGGCATCGGGGACTTGTCCTTGATATATAATGCTTTGAAGAAATCCCCACAGCCAAAAGTCATTGGGATTGTGATCAGGCGACCTCGGTGGCCATGCTATGAGAAATGCTCGACTAATTATTTTGGTGTCGCAAGACACGCTGTATCTGACATCCGATGTGGGGTGGTGCACCATCCTGAATGAAGATGGTCGAAAGAGACATCCTCTGTGCTGCAGTTGTGGAACAACAAAGTTCTTCAGCTTATCGGAATATCGTGCAGCATTGACGGAACAGGTCACTGGTCCACCTCGGTGAGTTTCCTCGTAAAAATAAGGACCGATGATAAACGATGACGTAAAGCTGCACCACACTGACTTTCGGCGAGTCGATAGGCATCTGCAAAACCAACTGGGGATTATTTGCAGCCTAAAAGCGGCAGTTGTGTGTTAAAATCACCGTTCAAATAAAACTGCGGTTCCTCACTCCTTAAAATCCACCATGGCCATGCTTCATCCACTTCCATGCACGCTAAGAATCTTAATGAGGGTGGTCGCATCGCCAGGGCGGAATTCTTGAACAGAACAGATTTTATAGGGTAAAACTTCAACATCTGATGCAGGATTTCCGGACCGTAGAGTAATTGATATCCGTTTGTCGGGATTGCCCGTGCACTGCTGGTACCCTGCATATTCGTCATCTCCTGTTCCACAACAGCAGTTGCAACTTTTTCAACGTATTGGTGACTGATAGCTTTGTGTCCTCGGCCTGGGTACACTGCTAGAGTGTACCAGTAGTTTCAAAGCGGTGAATCATTTTTCGTAAATTTGTTATGCTCATCGGTCCTCTTCGTAGCGTCTTCAACCGCCGAAATTCCCGAAGGGCAGCACTGGCATTCTCGCCCCGCTGATAATACAGCTTCAGTAACGAAGCACGGACACGTAAGGTAAAAGCCATTAAAAAAGCAAATGGCAGTTCGTCGCAGAGTTATTTGAATTCTCCAAGCCTTTCTTTTTATTATGATCGCTCTACACGTAACGCGGCTATGCAAATTAGCGCGTTAACAGAGCTACATTTTCCCCTGTTGGCGACTTTGTTTTTTTTTTTTTTGAGAAATAGAAACCACTCTTTATGTCCACCGAATGTTTTTAAGAATCGTCCAATGAATTCCTCGCTTGAGGGCTCTGAACCCCTCATGTTATTTTATGACCACCTGGTATATAACAATTTAAAATTTAAAACACGAAATGCAGAATATATTCTAACCAATAAATACCATCTCTTACTTATTATTACAATATCTTTTCAATTTCTTTTTCCAAATTTATCATTCTAAATTAATTCAATCAATTCAATCGTTATTCCCGATCCTCAAATTCCCAATCCCGCTTTACAATATCTATTCATTTTTTTTCCTGTGCCTTTCTAAAAACTCGTCAATCTTTTATCGAATCTGATTAAAAGTTCATGTTTATTGTGCACAACTATTTAAGAAAATTGCAGAGCAAATTTACATTAATAATTAATATATTATCACTCACATTTTCAGAATTAATTTCTAAAATATTTTTAAACACTATTTTATTTACCCCAGCAATCATTTCCCCCCATAGCTCTGTCTTATTGTTTTTCATTTTTTTATTCTTTTCAAGTTAGTTTTTTGCCTGAGCTGTTAGATACTGGGTGAAACCAGCTGAGTGATTTTTTGAAAACCAGAAGCCCAAAATCCAAATTTCTAAAAACAGCTTAGTGAATCCTTATTTATTTTATGGTGACATTGATTGATTGAGTTTCTGAATTTCAACAAATTCATTTTGTTAAGCATTTCACTTTTTTAGCGATCCATTTGGGAGCTATTGTGATAGCGATCAAAACAGATAGCCATTGCATTTGTCCTCTCCGTCCGTCGGTGTCTGTCCACCCATAACGACTCCCGAACGGAAGGTCGTATCGACAAACTGATTTCACCATCGTGTTCATAGGCCAAACGAACTGTAGGAATGGGATATTTTCAGGGGCTAACGCACCCCCAAGTTCGATATATTTGGCATTGCTGTTATTGTACCCCACTAAAAACTCCCGAACGACAAACGGTCGGATGGACAAACGGACTTCACCATCATATTCACAGATGGTGGACAGGCCCAAACAACTTAGGAATAGGGTATTTTTTAAGGGCCCGTACAAATATATTTTTACAGTGTACAAATGGTGTGCCTCCCCCATGTTCGAGATATTTGGCATTGTTTTTATTGGATTTCCGCTATTAGCTTGAACATTAGAAATGCAACCATTACATTTCAGTTGTCAGTTATAGCTTGATGGTTAAGGTTTCGGATTCTTTTACTGAAGGTGCTCTGTTTGAATCCGTGTATCTATTTTTTTTTCCTTTCACCTAATCTTTTTTCTCAGTGTCCGCGGGTTTTTTTTTTATTTGTAATTTTTTTTTTATTATTTGTATTTTTTTTTTATTATTATGTTTTACCCTTAAATTTATCCTTTAGCACTAAATTACATTCACTTGCATAATATCAACATTTAAATCAAAACTATTCTTTCAGTCATTTACATATAGTTTTATTCTATAAATTTTATCCTTCTGCTCTTATATCTGTAATATTTTCAAAAATTCCATCTGCCTTACTAAAAGTTTATAGTCAATCTCCTTTCATATACCAAAAAATTGTCGTATGTAAACTTGGGCTTTATGACCTTTTTCCTTTCCTTATTAGCGTTTTGAAATAATCTGGCTCTGATTTTTTTGTTGCTTCCGAGGAAAACCATTGGCAACAATGAGTAGGCCCAACGTTAGGAAAACATCGTTGGCCCAACGTTATTTTTTTGGTTGGCAAATTAAAAGTGACAAATTGTATATCATGTTTTTGCATTATTGACAAATTAAAATACATATGTAATTTAAAATGAAAATAATGATTTTATTGCATGAAATTTAAATGTTGAAATTATGCTGGGGCAACATCCTCTGTAGAAAGGTCTGTTTATCAAGCGCCGTGTAGCCAAACGCCACTAGAGGGAGCCATCAGATGGCAGAGCCATCGGAGCCATGCGGAACCTCGCAATCGGCAATTAAGTTTTCCCTATTTCATTTTTCTTTTGAAGAGAGAAATTGCAGTCTTTATCTACTGAATATAATATATTTTACACAATTATTTGTCAAGAATCTGGAGATAACAAAGGTAAGCCCCTTTTAGGATAATGTAAAATACTTTTGAAATATAGCTTAGTGGATTCATTAGGCCTAATTTTTAGAGTTGCTTCACGTGTGAATAATGAATGCATGTTAGTTTTTTTCTGAATTTAAAGTTTTTTTAAAAAAAAAATTATAAATTAATGAATGTTTCTTAAATTACATGCTTTTTGTAACGGATTTTATAACGAAATTTTGAAACTTTACTAATTAAATCTATTTGGTGTTGTTATTGTTTATAAAATAATATCTCATCACTCTTAAAAACATAAATAAATATTTAATATGCTTTACTCGCAAATTTTCGGAAAGATAATACGACTTTCCTTTATCAAGCTACCATATATAATTGAAATTAAAAATGACAAAAACAGGATAACGAGCCTTAATTCAACAAAATAAGTAACCTTATACAATAATAAGAATCATATCATTACAAACATACTGATAAACAATAAACAAATAATTTACTAATAACAATTAATAATTTAAAAATCATAACATTACCTACATTGTGACAATAATAATAATAATAATAATAATAAATTCAATAATAATACTAGATAATAAATAAAACTCCCTATGTTAATTTACAAGTTCTTCAAATTTTGTGTTTTTTTTTAAATTAAATTTAACATTTCTTTAGCGAAATTTACAAATCTCTCGTTAATTTCTATCCCTTCATTTCTATTTAAATTTTGTCTGCTTGTATTTCTTATGAGAATACTTTCGATTAATTTTCTAGTTACAGTATCTTTTTCGTTGTATAAAGTTCCTACATTACTGAGTAGTAGTTAAGTCTACGTCCACATTTAATACAGTGTTCTGTAATTTCTGATCTATCTATTTGGCCATTCTTCAAATAATTTCCTTATTCTATTATGCGTTCTCTTGAATCGTTCTTTTGCTTTCTCCTATATAGAATTTACTATAAATTTCACACTCAATTTTGTAGATAATACCCATTTCATATTTTAAATCACTTATTTGTTTATTTTGGAACATAATATTTTTCAATTTATTCCTGTATTCAAATGTGACATCAAAATTGAATTTCTTACATATTTCCTTTAACATGATACTGCTTTTATTTAAGTAAGGTAATACTATCCTTTTATTTATCTGTTGTCTATTTAGTTCTTTAATATTAAATTTATTGTATTTTAATATGACTTTATTTATAAATTTATCTTCATAACCATTTTTCTTTAAAATTTCTTTCATACTCTCTATTTCTTTTTTGTAATCCTCTTCTGAACTTGTTACTCTGTCAAATCTATGGATATAATTGTCTACAATATTTCTTTTTATAAAATGTTCATGGCCTCATTTGAAATGTAATAAATGATCACTTTGGAAATCTTTTCGAAAATGGTTTAATATCAAATTGTTCCCTTTTTTTGAAAAGCAAATATCCAAGAAGAAAGAGTTTATCATCTTTTTTTTTCCATTTTTAAATTTAGTTTTTTCTTTTATTAATCTCCTCAAAAAATTCAAATTCAAACAAAACCACAAAATTTGAAGAACTTGTAAATTAATATAAGGAGTTTTATTTATTATCTAATATTATTGAATTTATTATTATTATATTATTGGATTATTGTTGTCATAATATAGGTAATGTTATGATTTTTATATTAATAATTGTTATTAGTAAATTATTGGCTTATTGTTTATCAGTATGTTAGTAATGACATGATTCTTATATTGTATAAGGTTATATATTTTGTTGAATTAAGGCTCATTATTGTGTTTTGTTATTTTTAAATTATTATTTCATCATGTAGCTTGATAAAGGAAAGTCGTATTATCTTCCGAAAATTTGCGTAAAAAGCATATTAAATATTTATTTATGTTTTTAAGAGTGATGAGGTGTTATTTATGAATTAATATGACTATTACGAGATTAGGAGGAAATATGGATTAGACTGTTAATGTTCATCTGTTTGAATTACAAAATTTTAGTTAAATTAAAAACCGTGAAGTATTTTTTTATCATAACTATTTTATATTTTCTTTTATTTTAATTATTGGTTCTTTAATTAACATTGAAAGGAAATCATTAAAATTTTATTTCTTTAATATTGAATGTATGTGTTTAAAACAAGATACCTGTTCTGTTAGTAAAATTAAGAAACACAAGGAAGAATAAGATTCACAAGGATTATTTTCTCTCAAAGTAAATGTTTAAATCCAGTAAACATTCCATATAGAACTGAAAGTGTAAGATTACAATAATAGTTAAAGTTAAAGTTGAAGTTAAAGTTAAAGTTGCGATCAGGCCCAGAGGACCGCGCAATCCAACTGGAGGGTAGGCTCCAGTGTTCAGAACCTACGGGACAAAGTTGAGGACGGGGGGTCGGACCGTCGCTCGCCCGCCTTTAACTCCCGGGAAAGAAACACGGTACCCATTCTATAGAGGGCTGGGTAGACCCTAGGGTCCGTTTGGAGGAGAGAGAAGCGTGAAAAAATTCCCGTACTCCGCCGAGGCCAGGAATCGAACCCGCCACCTCCAACCCGCAGCCAAGCGACAATAATAGTAATATTGTTTTTTATATTTGAGGATGGCAATATTAGCAACCCCTTTTTTTTTAATATTAAAAATAATTTCATTTAAGTCTTTAATAATAGATTTTTAATTTTTTTTTATCTCTATTTAGACAACTTTCTTAAACAAAACATATAAGAAAAAATAAAGATATCAAATCCATTTCAATACGTGCTCAATATTTAACTATTGAAATGGATTTGATATTGAAATTTTACAATCATTTTTTAAAATCCTGTTAATTTTTTTTTCAGGTGTAAACATGCCTTTGTGTTGTTGTGTGCCTGGATGCAGGCTCAATTTAGAAATATGAAGAGATGACAAAAGTCTTTCAATTTCCAAAAGACACACAACATTGGAATTTTTGCTTTATCTATTTAAAAACAAAAGCTGAAAAATTAGAAAATCATGAATTACTTGTAGATTTGATGTTAGATGAGATTATTATAAGACCTGGAATTAATTTTTCTGTGAATACTTTGTCTGGCTTCAGTGCAAACAAAACTTTACAGGCTGACAACAGTGTAAAGAGTTTTATGATATCTTCTGTATATTCAGACAATATAAAGATGTTGCAGCCCTTATTCCTATTAAAAATTTAACTGCTAGTGATCTGCTAGAAATGACAAGAGCAGATAATAGAAATTGTAAAAAAGGTGGATACCCTATTATTAGTAACATTGCTGACAACAGGATCAACAGAAATATTGAACACTCAGCTTTGTGATGGTACGTTAACAACTTTTATAAGTAATGCCAAAAGCGGTGAATTCAAAATCTTTTTGATTCGGTCCATATTCTTAAGAGCATCAGAAAAAATTGGATGAACCAACAAAACAAGAAGGCTTCATTTTTTTTCTCAGATCTGGGAACTATACTGAAATTTTTACAGTATCATTTAAAGAGTTGATATTAACAAAGACTATGGTTATCGGAAGAAAGACAAAGAAGATAAACTTAAGTATTCGGAATGAGACATTGGAACAAGTGAACAACTTTAAATACTTAGGGTGTACTATAAGTGGTGATATGAACTGCTGCCAAGAAGTCAAGAGGAGGATGGCAATAGCAAAGGAAGCTTTTAATAGAAAAAGGAGCATCTTCTGCGGACCTCTGGAAAAAGAACTAAGGAAGAGACTAGTGAAGTGCTTTGTGTGGAGTGTGGCATTGTATGGGGCAGAAACATGGACATTACGACGCAGTGAAGAGAAACGACTAGAAGCATTTGAAATGTGGATATGGAGAAGAATAGTGCATGTGAAATGGACAGACAAAATAAGAAATGAAGCTGTGCTAGAAAGAGTGGGTGAAGAAAGAACAATGCTGAAACTGATCAGGAAGAGAAAAAGAAACTGGTTGGGTCACTGGCTGAGAAGAAGCTCCCTAATGAAGGATGCACTGGAAGGAATGGTGAACGGTAAAAAAGTTCGAGGCAGAAGAAGATTTCAGATGATCGACAACATTAGGGTAAATGGATCTTATGTGGAGACGAAGAGGAAGGCAGAAAATAGGAAAGATTGGAGAATGCTGGGTTTCCAATGAAGGACCTGCCCTTGGCAGAGAACTATATATGTATGTATGTAAAAAGCAGTTTAGTAAAACTTGCTCCAAAATTAAATGAAAAAGCTCTTTCTTCATGTAATCTTGAGACAGAATGTCAGTTTTAGTTCGAGAATTTTTCATGAAACAAATATTGTTGCAGCATCACTTTTGGACAGTCACAATAGTGAAGGACTTGTTAAGTTTTTGCAGATTGTAATAAAGTGGTGGAAAGTACTCAACATCAAGAACACTAAAAAAGGTCATGTTAATTATAATTTCAAAATAATAGTGTGGATGAGGAATAATCTTATTCACGATGTTTTCTATCGATACTTCAACTTGGCGTCTTGATAATGACTGAGAAAAAAAAACTCCTCAAGCAAATGTATCTGTGCTTTTATTTGCTAGAAAACTGTTCTGCTCGACCAGCAAATAGAAGCACAAATGCGTTTGCTTTTTTTTTTTCAATTATCAAGAAGACACCATCAGTAGAATTAATCTTCAAAAGCACTTATTTTTCAATTTTATGTGTTAAAAGTATTTTAGTTCGAACAATAGTTTTTTTGTGTTTGTTTGCAAGTTGAGATCAAAACCATTCTACTGAATATTTGATGCTTCAATCATTATCACAGATCTTCAGCTAAGTATAGGGTCTTAATATTATTTTAATCACTTTCGCTGTTTGTAAATGCATGGTGTAATATTTATTTTTATTTCATAATGAATGATAAAGTAGTCAATCTAAGTTAAAAGTATGTTGAATGTTGCTGTTCTGCATAAACAAAGGCTATAATAAGACAGCATAGCAATGGCTTGAATTTTCAATTAAAACAGGGTGTATAGATTCAAACTTGATGGTGTAGATCACAAGTTTACAATTACTGATTTTTGTCATTACATTTTAAATTAATATATTTGTAATTCAGATCAGTGTTACGATTAATTTTTTATATTTTTTAATACATTTCAAAATTTGTCATTTCCAAAAGGAAAACAAAATGGTAGAGATTTTATTTTTTTATTTTACTGAAAGTAGAATTTTTGATTGTGATTTTCAATCATTCCAGCACTGATGTTGCAGCAATGGTAGTTTAAGTTTTACTGTGATAAAATTAAATATCAATTTGTGTATATACATTACATTTATATTTTGTAAATAAACTATCAAACTTGTGCATATATATTCATTGTTTAATTACTTTATAACTTGTTTTCATTCACACATTATTTGATAAGCAATTTGTTGATTAATAAAATTGTCATTCCTAATATCTAGCAGTTTTGTGAAACTTTACATTAAATTATTTAATACATGAAATATATATTTCATTAAAAATAATGTTAAACTATGAAGCAGTATTTTCTTCATCTTATTTCATATCTATAAGAAAATTGGTGTATTAAAAGCTTAATATTCACATCGACATATTTTACAAACAGTATCTTCAATTTCCTAATATGATTTTAAAATTTTTCAATAACCTCTTTCAAACACGCTTAATATTTATAGAGCAATAAGGAATGAATAAAGAATAAATAATTATTGGAATGGGGGGTTGATGTTGAGAATTACTAGGAACTAATTTATTTTTATGGACAAGATTTTATCATAAATCATAATAGTTCATTTATATTGTTTTCAAAAACAATTTGCAATACTGATTCCAAAGAACATTATATTTGTAAATAGCTATAAAACTTAAAGAATGGTCCTTTTTGTTATTTCTAAATATTGCAGAATCACTTTTTTGGAAAACATATCATTTGTTTCAGTAGTTTTACAAATTCTTTTAAAAAGGAGAGCCAGTATGTGAACATTTTGGTGTAATGAACTTTAGCAAATTTTAATTGTCTGTGTCTTTAACTGCTGTGTATTTGTTTCATTTGACTTAAATTTTGCTGGTATAATATAAAGAATCTAGGAAATTTCCTGTTGCTGATGTATGTGGCTATTTACAAACATCAATGTTGTTTTGGATCAATTTTCATATGATTGTGTTGGCCCAACATTGGCACGACCTCGTTGGCCCAACGTTGGCAACTCT
>JAFIDM010044250.1:0-34166 GCA_023159025.1 Thereuonema tuberculata
TTAGCTGTATCTTTCTAAATGTAATTTTTAGTCAAGTCTGTTTATTTGCCTTTTATTTTGAAATGAAATCATCCTATTAATAGGCAAAAGTTGTATGATCTTTGTAAATTTGTAAATTTATAGATTTGTAAATTTGTAGTTTTGTAAATTTGTAATTTGAAATAACCAATCACAGTGCAGCGTTGGAACACGTCAGGCATGACGTCACTCCCATGTTTAAAGATGGCGTCTCTAAAATTCGTCTCACTTCACGGCCACGGATCGCGATTACGTAATTACTATCAGCGTATTGAAATTTTCTTTCCCACATAAATGAAGTTTATACTGAAATGCATGCGTCAAAATTTATCAGAGAGTTTGTAAAATCTCGGTTTTTACATAAATTCGGCTGTGGAGTCATTCGCTTACTAATCAACAAGTAGGAGACAATGACTTTGCACGTGCCATCATTGTTGTCCAGACAGGATTATTGGTATTAGCTGTTGGACATTCATTATTGTTATTGTTGAAACTGCTAAATCAATTTTTTATTTTCTTTTATTTAAACAAAATTTGGCTTAGTCATTCAAATTATATGTGGGCTGTTGCTGAAGTCATGGCTTTTAAAAAAATGAGCTTAGAACATCTTTCTTAATCTTGTGTTTTTCAAAAATTTCAAGGTATTTCAAAAATGTGGCATTTGTTTTACTTCCGTTAATATTGCCTCAATTTCGACGAGCCTATTCTTTTAGGGCAGCAGGTTGCCATTATGTTTCATAATGAGAAACCGCAGTGCTGGCTAATGTGAAAGTGGTAAATCAATTTTTTATTTTTTTTTATTTTAACAATATTATAATATTATTTTAACAAATAAGCCGATATTCAAATTACATATGGGCTGTTGTGGAAGTCATGGCTTCTAAAAAAATTAGCTTAGAACATATTTTTCAATCTTGTGTTTTTCAAAAATGTGGAATTTGTTTTACTTCCGTGAATATTTCACGGGTCTCAACTAGTTTATTCTAATTTGACAGTTATTCTAAAAGCCCAAACTTCGTTGCAAGACTAGTACAGAATGTGCTCGGCTGTGATGTGAATGAAAGTCTCTGATGATCTATTCTTGGATTGCTAATAGAGAGGGTTGCTCCAACTAATGTCTTATTTTTCTGGTTATGAAACTATCCATTTGTTTGGGACCTTTAAATCTTCATTATCTCTCAAACTGCTTCATCCTTGAATTTCCCAACCAATTCTTGGTGCTTGAAATTTCACAGTTTATAGTGAGTATATATGGTAGAAATCAAACGAATTGCTTTTATTTAATTTGTTTCTTTAACATAGTGCAATATATGTGTTGACATGACTGATCTGATATGATTCAGATATGAATGCATGCATGCATAATTAAAATAAAATAAAATAAATCAAACAGCTATACCTGTTTTAGTGGGAACATGGAAATAATTCATAGAATTCTGTAAAAAAACTAATGGAATTCCACGTTTATCACATATATCAACAAAATGAGCTCCCTTTTGGCCATCTGCTGCAGAGAGAGAACCACAGTTAGCAACAATCCCAACCAATTTCCTGTAAAAAAAAATGGAAAATGCACTGGAATTATAATTATTTTTAAGAAGTTTGAATATCTGTTATTGTATGGAACATTTCAAAACTATCAAAGATAAAATCATAAAAGTTTTATACATAAGGTGGCTGTAATTAAACTGAATACTCAAAGCCATCTGTAGGTCGATCAAACGACCGGAATGGCACCAAATTTGGTGGTGAGACTAATGAAGATATAGGAAAAAGGATTCTACGGAAAAAATAAAAAAAGCAGTTCTAAATGTTGCCGATAGGGGCAAATGAGGGGCTGTTGTAGCCTATGTAGCCAAGAATTTTGCATACACAGTAGGTAAAAGATGTTCATGCATTCTTGGCCACGTAGGCTACAAAAGTGCCAGTAATTTGGGCTATAAAGGGATGGGAAAACTTCAGAAAGGCATTCCGGTTACTACCTCACTGTGCATTACTTATGAAGTTATTTTACCTTCACCAGTCCAACACTGCAGTCGCTGTTCGTGAAATTCGAACCTGTCAGAACCTGCATAAAGGTCTGCTATCAGTTCACTTATTGAAATCAATGATTAAGAATTTTGAAGAAACAGGATCGCTAGCAATTTGGCCTGGCAGAGGACAGAAACTAGTGCCAAAAAAGACAATTACAGATGTTGCAACTGCAATCGTCAACAGCACAAAGAGGACCTGTGCTAGTAGTAGCAGCACCCGTGGAGTAGCACAACAAGTGGATTTGGCATATGTCATGGTATGGAAGGTCTTCAGGAAAGTTATGCACTTCTATCCATACAAGATCAGCCATGTACAGCAACTCGAACACAATGATTATGGTAGATAGCTGATATTTGCTCTCGTGTTTCGTGCCAGAATGGATGTTGACAGTGCTTGGTCTTGGGGATTTCTATAGGGAGATGAGGCCCATTTTTATCTGGATGGGACTGTCAACACCCAAAATTGTCAAATTTGGTCATCTGAACCACCCATGTGTTTCAGAAAATCCCACTGCATTCACCAAAAATCACTGTTTTTTCTGTGGTATGGCTTCACAGATTTCATCATGGGATCATTCTTTTTGAGAAAATTACTCTGACAGGACCAGTAACCTGTTCCATCACTGCAGAGAAACATCACTATATACTGAACAGTTATGGCATTTCGCAACTTCAGTAAAGACAATGTCTGGACAAGATAATTTTTATGCAAAATGGAGCACTACCACACATTGCTCGATTGGTACAGCAGCTTCTACAGCATTCACAGATAAAAGAGTCATCAGCTGCTTCTTTCCGGTTGCGTGGCCACCTCACTCCCCGGATTTAAGTCTATGAATTTATTAGTTCTGGGTTACTTGAACTCCAAGGTCTATCTTGGCAGGAAAATCTATAACGGGCTATGATGAACATTCTTTCAAACATGTTATGTTCGGCTGTAGAGAATGTTGTGCACAGGATGCAATTCCTGGTCCACAAGAATGGTTGCCACATTGAACCTGGGCCACTTCCATAGGGAGGAAATGAACGTACAGCATAAAGGTGATGTTTCAGTCAGTTTCATCTTTGTTATTCATTTGCCTATCCAATGCAACTCTTTTTTACATTGCACAGTGCCACATTTCCACCCTATACTTTTGGAACTACTTTTTTTATTTTTTCAATGAATCCTTCTTCCCATGTCTTCATTAGTCTCCCACCAAATTTGATGCCATTTGAGTTGTTCAATCGAACTACAGATGGCTTTGAGTAGTGTCAGTTTAATTACGGCGCCTTACATTATTGAGATACCCAAAACCAAATGTTTGGTTGAGCTCAATGCTTTGTTTCAGAACTGAATTGTAGTCTAATTTTAGTTTTGCAGCATAACCAGATGTTATCTGCACTAAAAATTAAATCATCAAAAATATATTCTACAAAGCCCGAAACTTGTTTTGTCATTTCTTTTTGTAAAGTGAAGTATCTCTGTAGGTACTGTGAAAGTATGCAAAATAATATATCCAATGTTTTTCTTAAACTATGTTCTGTATGTCATTTTTATACATCATTTAACAAAACTTTTCAAGAGTAATTATTATTTTTTTATTATCATTCAATACAATATCCTCTGATAAGATCTAGGATGGCTCAGTGTAAATGCTATATTGTTTTCCAGATCTGCAATTAGATTCCTTTTGATCCAGTCCGAAATATTTGGAACTGAAATCACAATCATTACGGTCATGAGAGTATACAGGATGAGGGCCATGATGTATACAATCTTGAAATGTATAAATTAGGCCCTAATTTCTTTTATTTTGTTTTGACTGGATGACCAGTTGAGGGAACCTTGGTCAGAAACTCTGAAGAAGACCTTTTTTTTTGTTTTGGCCATTGGAGGTCAGTTCCCTAATTTGCCCCACTCCAAAACAGACTCCTCTAAAACCATCACCCACTTATAGAAAAACAGTACAAATAACCTATTGTAAGAAAATCAGAATGATATCATTTTAAAGCAAAACTAAAATTTACTATAATCAATAAAACCAGAAATACTAGACCGAAAACAATGATTTTAAACACTGCACAAAAAAGAGTTCAAAAATTGATTGAAGATTTGATCAAACTTTACTTACAGATATATCTAAAGGTTACTATTATCAACATTTTACATCACCTATATTTATTGTACGTAACCTTTACTCTAGATCTACTGCACCAATAATGATTAAATGTTCTTACTTGTGAATGAATCCATAACCAGTTATTAAATTATCACCAAATTGTGCCTTGAACTGTTTAAAGCAACTTCCATCAAGAATACAACTAAGAATCTAATAAAAAATACATGAAAATAATAATAGTTATATGTGTTTATCTTTATTTAAATGAAATACAGAATTCTTAAAGTCTAATCAAATGATTGGATAGTACTCTTTTTATTATATTAGCAATTAACTAATTGAGTAACTATTTTTAGAACACTAGAAGCATTTATTTTCCTCCTTCAGAAAGCAATGAAATGAATACTACTGATAATGATTATTATATAAATAGTTAATAGAGAAATGTCAAGGCTGTTAACAATTTATTGTGATTTTAAATAAATTCATAAGAATAAGTTACTGCTATTTGTCTTCTGTTGTTTCACTTGTAATATTTCAGGAAATAAAATTTGATTGTTTTCCCATTTCTTTTCAAACTCATAAAGAATTTGAAAATTTTATTTTTGCGTTATCTTATTTCTGAGGAAGTAATAATGCTAATTTTATGAATGAATTACTGTTAAATTAAAATAATTTACTTTGTGTTGTTAGTTTTCTTATACTGATTTGCCATTTTGTGCATCTGTCCGTAATTTAATGTAACTTTATGACATTGAAAAGTATTTATGATATTGAGATCTAGTCTCAACTGATGATCACCAATTAAGACTGAAACAGCTGTATTGAGATGTCACCTAATAAACACCTGGTCTCACCTTTAATGTATTTATACATTTTTAGGAGCTTTTATTTTATTTAAATGCACATTGAAAATTCATTAAGGCTGGCAGAGGCCAACACATTAATTTCTTTATTCTATCTTTAATGTGTTTACCTTTAATCTAATTTAGATTTGTGGAGGTACCATATTTTTTCTTATTGATATTTCTATTGACCTCTGTATTGAGATCTTGTTGTTTACAGGTGACTACTCTCAACTAATTATCGTCAAGTGAAACAGTTGTTTGAGATGTAATCTAGTAAATACCTATTCTCAACCTTTAGTGAGCTTATTATAAAAAAGTTAAATTTTGTAAAAGTTTCAATGCCCCTGCCATCCCTGAGGCACCTTCCCTGCTCTTCCTTGTATGCATACAGAACACGAAGAAGATGAGGAGGAGGAAGACCCTGATGATACACTTCACCATACAGTTACACTCCACTGTACAGTTACAATACAACATTTTGTGTTTCAGTATCGTGTATTGTTTTACTTTTGTGTGTGTGTTAAATACTGTCAACAGTATTAAGAGTTAGGGGCCTAGAGATATTCATAGTTTTTCTACATTTGTGGGGGTTCTGTGCCCCTACCTCCCATGAATGTGGAGGGCCGACTGTAGTTAAATATCAATTTAGATGTTTACTTATAATTAAAGAATTTTTCTAAGTTTCATTTTTCTTTATTGTAAAATTTCCTTTTTTGTTGTTTTTGTTTTATCATTTTCAGCACTTTATATCTAGATAGGAATGTGCATTCTTACTTGAAACATTGCTGATTTATCAATACTTGGAAGTCCTGCAACAACCATTAACTGCTCAATTGGAGAAGAAGGCTGTTCAATATTATTACTTTCACCACAATGAATTTCTTCATTTAAAACTTCAACAGATTCTCTACAAAACTGAAATGCTTCTTCTTCTGTTGTTGCAAAGTAATCTGTTAGTCCACTTGTTCTAAAAGGAGGAGTAAAAAAAAATAAAATGGCAAATATGGAAGATTTAAAAAAATTGGATTAAGAAGTTTGAGTAAATTTTGCCACTATGTATATGTTTGCTTTACAAATTAATCTTTCATAGGCTAAGTGTTCAGCTAGCAGGAATTAATTTATTGCTCTTTTTATTTTTAATTTGTTTTTGGATATTTTTTTAATTCAAGGGCCATTGTATTGTTTAATCTTGTCTTTTGTTTATGTTTCTTTAGATTACACTGAGCTATGAGTACTGGGCGAATCCAACTGACGAGAGGTAGGAACCTCGAAACAGTCCGTCTTGGGTTCTCGTTACGAAATTTCCAAAAATACCTCAGTGAAGCCTTTAAATGTGTGTGTTTTTAATCCTTACTTTTCTTGTTTGATTAAGAAGTTATTTGCCCAATAAAAATAGTAAAAATATTAATTAATGAATTGTGACTGAATTTTCTGAAAATATTATAAAGATACATTTCTATTTATCTAAAATTTATTCTTCATAAATCTATGTTGAATTGTTCACTATTTCCTAACATTACTGAGCATCCCCCTTATCTCTTGTTAGCTTTTGTGATATATTCTACATATATTCCTCCAAATAATACCATAGTAAGAAAATTGGATTGATATCATTTTAAAGCAAAACTGAAATGTACTGTAATCAATAAAACCAGTACTATTTTACCAAACTGAGATACATATTTTAATGAGAAGAATCCGCTGACATAGGTCACCTCTGTGACCCCTTGAACAGCGTTGGACGAAACACAGAAGAAGAAAGAAACAGCCATGCCACTGCCGGGATTCGAACCCAGGTACTGGCGCACTGGTCGCCACGGTTGGCCGCCGCCGAGACCGCACGACCACGCCAGCACGGCTACCAAACTGAGATACTTAAGATTTTAAATAGTGCAAATTAAACAAAAGGGTGTTCGAAATTTTAAGTATCTTGATTGAACAAGATTATCAAATATTACAGTGGAGTGTGGACATAACTGCAGTGTGAATCTATAAAAAGAGGAAATTTGTTCTGTTTTGAAAATTTAAATTTCTATTGTAACTCTCCAGACAAAAGTTGTTGATATTAAAGAATAACACTGTTAGACAGATTTATAGTAAAACACAGTGCTCTTTTTGTCATAGAACGCATTGGAACGGCGTTCCACCACCTTTTTCCGACGGATTTTTATTTAAATTGATGTTTGGTCCAAATAGAATCGCCCTGTTGAGCAGAGCAGGTCGCCAAAAGGCAACAAAATTATTACGACGGTTCTGTTTGTGCACCGTATTCATAGTATTATGAATATTATATAAAATTGCAAAAAAAAAAATTATTAGCGTTCCACCACCTTTTTTTTTACAAAAAGAGCACTGGTAAAACATAATATCATAGATTTGTCTATGATACGAAATTTATTTGTAGCAGTTTTCTTCCTCTTTCTGAAGTCCTGTATTTCATATTTAATAATAAATAAACTATAATTTAGTTCTCCAAGGAGAAAAAAATTCCAAGGTTCAAATTTAACTTCTTTTCTAGCCAAACAACATCATGAGTATTTCTGAGTTTCAAATGATGCTATGTAAAACAATTCAAGAGTTTGGCTGAGGAATTCTGCTACCTTATTGCCCTGATCCTACACCATAACATTGTTATATATTCTGCTCTCCAAAATGTCTTAGATGGAGTTGCATTCAACAACAACATTAGCTTAAACACCTCAGTAGCTTACCTCAATGATAAATACGAGGTTAAAGCACGAGAAGTTTCTAATTGATAAACTACTATAGGACACACACATGATTAAAATAAATTTAATAAACACATTAAAATTACACACTATCGATTTCAACAAGCTTTCTCATTGCCTTTTTCACGTGTACAGAAAATTAGAAAAGCTCCAACTATATAAGAAACTGTCAATTATACAAATTATATGCTAATGAAACAATTCATTGTGAGACATCGAACAGCAATCAACATCTGAATTGCAGGAATGTCATAAGATCACCTTATCTCCGTTCAGTTATGTCATCCCAAGTATCAGGAAAAATAAGGAATAATGAAGCACACACCATGGTGTGCTGAAATCAATAATGTATAATTTTAATGTATTTATTAAATGTATTTTAATCATATGCATGTCCTATAGTAGTTTACGAATGACCTCAACGACTTCTTCAATAGTAAATAGACTATTCATAATCTTTAAATATGAAATCACGTGCCAAAAATTAGTGGAATGATGGGCAAAGGTCAGAGAGAATGAATGCATTTATTGGCTGATTTATAATCAGTTTTACAATAAATAAATGTTGTTAACTTGAAAAATTATCAGAATTATTGAACAACCCTAAATGTAAGTTTTGCACCTCAATACAAAGGATTATGTTCAACAGACAGTGTTGGCTTTATTGTGAATACTGCTTAAATTGAACTCCAATAATAATCAGCCCACATTCATGAATGAAAATGAAGAAAAAATATAACTATTGTGAAGAAGATGCAGCCTGACAAAAGCTCTATTAGACAAGCTTCACTGATGAAAAAAAAAGGTGAAATTAATCAATCACGATTATTCTCCAGCTTTATGATTAAATATTCTATATTCATGAGAAATCCTCAAGACATTCTTAAGGTCAAATATAGTCTGATTCAGTAGGCAATTTTCCAGTAGCATATAACTGACACATGCTACATTATACCAGCAGAAATAAATCACGGTATTAAGAAAAAAATAAACAAACATTAAAAAAAGCAAGAAAATACTTAAGTCAGCTCCGGGAATTGAATGAAATTGTCTGACTCATATCAGTCAGTAAAATAATTAGGAAAAAAGTAGATCAAGGAAAATTTTTATTTTTAAGAGACAATTCTGAATAATTGCAAAATTATGCTTAGATTAAGATAATCTTCACTATAATACAAGATATTGGACAGTATGAATGCAGGATTTAGGGAAATAGGTAAGGAATAGCTATTTCCATCTTCAGAAATCAGCAAAGATCATGACCTAGTCTCATTTTAAAAACGTAGACAATGATGTTAACTTAAATAGATTTTAACTTGCAGAAGGGTTTGATGAAAAAAATAACTATGCCAATTATGAAGTTTCTCCTTCTTAATGAGACAAACAGCAACTTGCAAGAATCTATCTTATGAAGAATTTTTAACTTAAACAGACAAATCGGTTTCAGATCTGTCTTTCATTGAGGACAAGTATCAATAGTAGCATTAATTTCAATTTGTATTTTCTATTAACATCAAAAGCTGGATTTAGTGAACAGAATTTATAAGAATCTAGCACTATATAACTAGAGTCATATATCATAGCTGCTTTCATACAAGTATTCTTTGTTCTTAGATGGGGAGACAGCAGTAGACTGTAAGAAAAATGGAAGATGGAGTCAACCCTCTTTTCTTAATGGTTGCTTCCATCTTTCCTTCTAAGGGGGACATAAATTCACAAATGTTAATATACATTCAATTTCAATACAGGAAACTATGATAAATCATCACAATATGATTTTTTATTTTATTTTATTTTATTTTATTTTTTTTATTTTTTTTTTTGTGTTCAAGCATACACAACTAAATTTATCTAACAATCTAAAATCATATTAGATTCAATTATTCATTCAGCTTTTAGGGATGCTTTATTTTATATTTTATTTTTACTTTATAATGTTCAAAAGTATAAACTCATTTTACATTTATTTCTTAAAAATCATAGATGAGAGAATTTATTTGGAAAAAATAACCCTTGAAAAAGAATATCTACAAAATAATTAATCCTTTACTTTCATTTTTTTGAAAAACAATTAATATTTTTGTCCAAATAACAATCAATTAGAGATAGCTGAGGTATGGAGATGGTAAACTCTTTATAAAAAGAAAAATGAAATTTGAGGTTAAATTGAATGAAACTTCTGTACCTGCAATGTACAGTGGCTCCTCCGAGCTCTTCCTCAGATATTTCTTCCCCAGTAGCGGCTTTGACAAGAGGAGGTCCAGCAAGAAAAATCGTTCCAATTTTATCCACAATTATAGCTTCATCACTCATAGCTGGAATATAAGCACCCCCTGCAGTGCAATTCCCACAAATAACTGATAACTGAAAAAAGGAAAAAAAATATTTTCATTAGCAAATTAGTACATAGTTGCATGATATTTCATTTATAAATGCTTAAATGTCATACAATTTCAGATTTTCAAACAAAAAGACTTAAAAAGACTTAAAAAGACTATCTAAGACTACATAATATCTCAAGATGTTGTCCTATTATCTTCCTCATATTCACCCCATTTTTCATAATATGTACAGGATTTTTTTATCATTGTTGTGATAAAATACTGAAATATGATAACAAAGTTGGACCATCATACAGCAAAATATCAAACAAAATTCTAATATTTAAATTTTTTAAGTTTTTTAAGTTTTTCATTTCTGATAAATCTATTGACTACAATATTGGCACAAATAAAAATAAGGAAGAAAAATGAAAGTAAATATTATTAAAAGGAAATGAAAAAGAAAATTGTTGAATCTAATACAGCATTAGCATGACAAAAGTGTTGAAGAAGAAGCAAACAATTTCAGCTCAGATATGAATGTATAATGCTCAATTGTTAATTTGCTAAGAAGGAGTTGGAAGACACTTAAGACACCTATCTATCAGATACATCACTAACTATTACATATCACAGCTCTGTCTAGTAATTAGTAAAAGACAGTGAAGGGCAACGATCATGTGAGAGATCCAGAGTAGTACTGAGAAATTTAAAAGGATCAGACATTCATGATGATTAACTTAATATTAACAAGGAATATCTTTTGGGCAGACAGGAAAGACAATTTCACTGATGAATAATAAATGAAAGATAAAAGAAAATAGAAGAGTCAACAGGTGAATGAGTAGTGATAAGGAGGAATGACAGTGGAGGAGGGCAGAATGAAAATATCAATCAAAGTAAAGACTTCTATTATCAATGTAGAGAAACTAAACCATATTGAAATAATAGAGACAGAAGGAAATAGTAGTACAGCTGCATCTAATTTGCAGATTAACTTAACACAGGACTTTGTTAAATACTGAGACAATACTGTCAATTGTGGAGTCCTAAGAGAACTAGAAAGAATGCTTTAATAGCTATTCACAATGGTTTTTTTTTTCCCTCACTCTCTTCTCAGTGATGTCGATTTCATCTTCACTTTCCTCTATATTCATACATGTATTAATCTTTAAAGGAATGTTTAAAATTATACTTACTTTTTAATAAATAGAAGCAAGAGTTAGTATATTCAACATTTCAGCACACTATGTATGCTTTGAAACAGTTGGGTATACTACATCTAGCTTCTGTTTGTTAACAAACAAGTGTGTCTTAAACACTTTCTTTACTTTATTAGATGAATGCACACTAAAATTCTCATTCAATGCATATATTGGTATCCTGTTGCAGATTTAATGATAACTAATCAGCAAATAACTGGTCAATGTAATGAAGACATAGGCAAGCCCGAGAATATACTGACAAGACCAACAAGTCAAACATTTCAACATGGCAAAAGATAGCAAAGCAGTGGTCTTGGATGGAACTGTAAAAGAACGATGCAGTAAGTCTTAATTGTGGTAGTGAAAGGGCTGCACAAGAATCATCAGACTTCAATTCTTAGTTCATGAAGAGAACAATCGTAGGTCTTTGACATCACTTTATAAAGTAAGTAGTTTCCAGAGAGGCTGTAATGAGAAAGAACAAAGATTGATTTAAGAGAAAAGGTTAAGTTAGTATTAACAGCTGAATGAGAATCAAACTTCTGTTCTGCTACCGTTTCTACATTGATCCAGTACAGATCATTGATAAAACCCAGGCACACTTTAGGCCTTAACTATTGATAGGAAAGTTTATGTATATTTTGAATGTGTAAGAATTTTTCTTTGTTTCCCAATGATGAAAAGAGCTTCCTAGAGCCATTGAGGATACACAAGTTAGGCAGACTTATAAAAGGGTTTTTCAATGGGCCAATGGCCAGAGAATATTGGTGCAAGTTAAGTAATCTTTTACTTTCATGCCAAGAAGTTAGGTAATATTTTACCATGTCAGTATGAATAAAATTGTGGGACCACATTTAAGCTTCCACAATCCATTAATACCAAAAATCCACCTCCAACTTTCATTTATTACCTAACCTCTCAAACTGATAATCTGTGGGGTATTGAAACTGTAAGACAAATTTCTATAGTTTCCTTTAAGATGCAATTCTTGTTTTTAATTTAGCTACAACATTAATCGATCAATATAATATATAAATCATATAATTTAATATACATATGTTTTTCCTGACAAACATTCCCCATAGTTGATTTCATCTTTGTCAAGTAGGCACTGTTTTTTTCTTCTATTAACTCATCAACATTTGATCAGCCTTACTATTGCTATTAATATTCTTGAGGAAAAATGCAAATCTTTCAAGAACATATTGATCAAATAAACAATATTTCAAAGGACATGTATTTTGCTAGCTGTTCTGACACGTCCTTGTGGTCTAGATGGCAGCCTGTCATGCATCAGAACCTGGATTCGAATCCTGGCATCAGCGTGGATATTTATTTCCTTTCTTTTCCTGTGTTTGTCAGCCTCTTCTTCACTTTCTCTTCCAGTTTGACGTCATTCCATAAAGGTTTCCCGATGAAGGCTTAGAAAAACCCCTCAGTATCTGTTCCAAAACACTTGGCAGTAGGTATAAACTAAATCTCTCAACCAACCTGGTCAGTGTGGGAGATTAGACCAATGCCTGCCTGGAGGAATAGGAGGCCTATAGCCAGAAATGTCTGTAAAAAGGGCTGAAGAAGAAGAAGTACTTTGCTAGCTTCAATCTCATAGCATTTCAAATACATTTTTTATAGACAATGATCTGTTTTTTTTCACTGTATATTTGGAAGCTCTGAGACAAAAGTGTGATTATGGTCATCAGTGACACATACAAAATTTAATGTGGGAAAAGCTAAAGCACATTAGCAACTTTTGCTTTTGAAAGCAGAGGATTAAGATACATCTCAAGTAAGTATACTTTGTTTTTGAGCTATCGAAAAGCTATTGAATCAAGATGTTTATTGTATTTTATATTCTTGAATAATTATGGAGTTTGAATGGTCAAGAAAAAAAAAAAAAGATTTCTTTATCGTCAATTTGGATAATGGACAAGTTCTTAAAGAATAAATAAATGAGCTAAAACCCATTTAAATCATTTTATTTTTCTATTTCATTGTTCTACGTGAATACACTTCAGACTATAAATCACACAGGAATGAAAAATCTTCATTGAATTTTAGCATTCAAAGTTATAAAATACGAGCCATCCTGCTTTCTATATTATAATGAGATTTATAATACAAAAAAAAAAAAATACCTGAGAAATGCCTTTAGAAGACAAAACAGCCTGATTACAGAAAACTGTGCCAGCTCCATTCTTGTCTGGAAATATATCTGTTCTTCAACAGAAATACAATTACTTATTACTTGGAAACCATAATATAAAGGAATAAACTATTATTCTTTTAATCAAAATTTCAATCTTATTCTGAAGTTTCTTTGTATTTTAAATACGCTTAAGTTTTCAATGTTTTCTTCCACAACGATGAAAAGAATCCTTATCCTGTGCCACGTATTGACTCTTTGTTTACCAATAAACTTATTTTGTTTTAGAATAAGCAAATAAAGTAACATGCAACAAGAAATTGTTTGTTAAAAGAAGGCAATGGCTAATCTTAACTTAGTAGGTAGGTATTTTTTCCTTGGAGCCTCTATTGTTACTTCATGGGTGAGTTGAAGCTATAAACTTCAGCTTTTTTATGACCAATCGGGACCAGTTCAGAATGGGTGGTCAGTTCAAATCTTTCCTATCTTTAACTTCCGGGAAAGAATCCCGGTCATTATTTTACAACAGCCGGATAAACCCTACGGCCCATGAGGAGGAGAATAACTAGGAAAATTCCAGATATCGGCAAGGAATTGAACCCTCTTCTTCTGGCCAATACCTCTTCGATAAATAAGATAGAAAATGATGGCAATGTGGAAAATGAACAGTAACTCTAAATGGTTATATAGAAATGATGCAGAAATTAGGAACAGATATGTTTGGAGAAGAGACTAGTGTGCTTGACAGAATTTATATAGATGCCTAAGAAGATTATCATTCCTAACCTGTACAGCTTCATTCCTGAAGAAAGAAGAGAATCAATATCTATGTTCCTTCTTGCCAATGTGAAGTTTGCAATATCTGAAATCAGAGTGCCATGACACTGCTGATGCTGTTGATCTACAATGACTTTATGTTCAACATCTTTAAAACATTTTGGCTTGTTGAATGCTAAAATCTATTTATCATAGGATTCATAATTCATATAATCTGAAATTTACATTATTGTTGCAGTCCAGTTACCAGTTTTCTAAAAATTCTCATTAAATGGACTGCATCATATCTATTAATCAGCAATTAATTCATTTTTGTAGCTTCTTCTTGGTGTGATTCGTATTCTTTCGTAACTACAGAATAAGGACAATATGCTATATAAAGACTAACTGATTATTTTTTGTCATCTATCAAGACTTTACAACTAAAAGATTAAACTAGTTGAAATATTTCAACTTATTCTTCCTCATATAATTCCAATACAGTCAATTCTTCCAATACTTTATACTGTTTCCTTCATGTTTGCTTCCCCAGTAAGTAATTTCATTTATTTAATGGCTGTATTTTCTCAATCTAATTTCAGCCTTTGTCAATACATATGTTTTTCACAGCTTGATAACAATAATATTCTTTAAATTGCGGGCAATGCAATAAGCAATGTTAGGTAATGTTTAATTGTGTGAAGTACATGTAGATGTAATATTTTAGAATTATTAAGAATAATAATAGTATTAAAACTCAAAACTTTTTTGTAAATAATTAATGGAACAAGTCGTACAAATCAATTTTCTGATTTGTAATTTTTCTTTATATTAATGGTTATTTGAGAATTTTTTTTTTCTTTTTTTTATCTTTTCCTTTCTATGATTTTACTTTAGTTGGCTAAATTATTTCGGGGTTGGATCTAAGCTGGTCTGGTATTTTTTTAATTACGCTTGTTAAAGGATTAAGTAGGGAAGGAGGTTGTGATATGCTGGTTTGGGTCGCGACCTCTGACCTGTCCTTTGTTTCCTAGTTTAGGCCACCGATGGCAGATGGCGGTTTTTTTTTAGGGGACTTCGAATAGCCAATCAGAGGTGGAGGTGAATTTTTTTGGGAATTGTTTTTTTTTTTCTTCTTTTGGTCTCTTATGCTGGTGACTCTCGTGGAAGGAAGAGCAAATAAATAGGATGTGGTCCCAAGTCACTGAAGAACAAAAAAAGGTACCCTGAAAGCACAGGAGTGAGTTTTTAGGGAACGTTGGATCTCCAATTACAGATCTGTGATTCACTACCCTGCGACAGGTATTAAGTTATAGGATTCAGAGAGTTAAAAATAAGGAAAAACTTATTTTTATTTTAATACTATCTGTTTAATATTACAATCCTGAGTATAACTAAGATAATGCTGGAGTGGGTAGGTGAAGCAAGATAGTGGTAAGGGAAACATTTACGATTTAATTATTACTATATATATTTTTTACTAGAAGGGCCATTCAGGACTAAAGTAGTTTTTTTAATTTATTTTATTTTACACAAGTAAATGTATATCTCTTCGATCTACTGAGCAGCCTTAGAGATTTTAAATTTTGAATTTTTGTTGAGGGATTTTTTTTATATATAGCGATTATTTCTTTTTATATGTTATTTAAGTTAGAGGGATAAATTACCGGACTGGCATAATACCGACCCCAAATAAGTAATTATAATTTGATCTAGTGATCTGTCTGTGGGGTTTTTTTTTATTCGTACTAGAAGGATTTAAATTTTTTTTAGAACCTATAGCAATTCCAACTGTCCAATAATGAGGAAATGATATAGAGTTAAAAATTTAATAACAATCCTACTTCAGAATTGCCAGTGTCTTTTAGTTACATATGAATGATTTTAAATTTGGTCTATTACTTAATTAAACATACTTAAAATAAACATGTGCTGCCATCCACTAAATTATCTGAAAGAAATCTTTCACGGTCTTATTTTCTGTGGCTAAAAATTCACTTGTCAAATTTAGCTTTCTCTAATTAAATCCCACTAAATACACTGGTCAAGTTCATACAAATATATTTATTTCCTGGCTTAGAAGTGCAAGAATACCTAGGACATTTGTTGTTAAGGTCCCTATTCTGTCCAGTTTCACCAGAGGCTGCTTGTCTCAGCTATTTTCTGAAAATGAAGTTTACTCTCTTCTTACATTTTTAGACAGACTTGAACCACAAGTTGCTGAAGTTAAAAGTTTCCTTCAAAAACAAAGAAATATTTTCCACGATATGCAAAGAGAATCCATTTCTAGATATTTTTAATATCTCTAATTCAGTCTTGACAACTTTAAAAAGCTGAAGTTGCCAGATGATTATGCTCAGTTAGTTGTGTGAATTAAGTTCATGATTTCCCAATCTTCTGTGTCTGAAAATGAATCTTCAGCTTAAGATTCTAATGTTCAAAAGACTTTGATTCATCTCGTAATACTAAAAACAACTGACAAGCTACTGAAGATACATTACAGAAAATCTTCAGCAACTGAATACTGTATTTGCAATTTCAAATTTAGAAGGACATCTGCTAAAATCTACAAAATAAAGTGACAAATAAGGCAGCTAGCTGCCATCAAAAGAGTATGAATCTACACTAAACTCCACTTCTATGGATTTGTTTTGTCCTTTACAAAAACTATGTTTTTGGTTTAACTTGTTCTTTTCTTGAGATCATTTAAATTAGCTTATGTGGAACTTACTTTGAAAATAAAATTCAATTATGCTTGAATGGAATTTTCAAGCGTAACAATTCAAGGATTTATGCTTGAATGTTATGTAACTATATACTAAGTTAAAAGCTCTGTAAAAGCTCTTTTTTTTTTTTAGTTAAGTTAGAACTTAACAAGCTACAGAACCCCTCATTTTGTTATTTAAGAAATTTTAAAGTTTAGAACAGATTTCGTTTTACCAGTCTCTTTATTTATATTTCCTACATAATTTAATTCTATTTAATCATCAATTTTGTTCATATTTTTTCCAATTAAGCTTTCTTTGCATTGGATTTTATTAGCCTGTTAAAAGTCTATTTTGAAGAATTTGGATAAGAATTAGGAACTTACAATTTATAGACAAAATTCTTTACTAAAATCTGTAAAATCTACATTACCTGACTGCAAAGGAAGAAAAGCTCCACCACTGTCAACTAAATAGATACAAGGAAGCCTGTTTTCTAAAGCCATTTCTTGTCCTCTAAGTTGTTTCTTTACGGTGATAGGAAGTACAGTTCCAGCTTTCACTGTTGCATCATTGGCTATAACAACACAATACAGTCCAGACACTTTGCCAATTACTGAAATAGAATGAATTACTTTACTAAATCAAAACAGTAAACAATTAATCATTAATAAATAAACTATATATTAATAGGTAAAATAAGCTATATATTAATTCTTATATAAACAGCTATTTTGAGTAAATTTAAAGAAAAATTTGATGGAAATTTTACTTGAATCCTATTATTGACATTCAAATGTTTAAACTAGGCTGAAATCTGAAAGACTTCTATAATCATTTTCAGTTTTGCTCATATGACAATTATTAAAATAAAAGTTATTAAGCTTTAAAATACTTTATTAGCTGTTGTTCGTTTTTTTTTTTTTTGTTTTTTTTTCAAATTTAGTATATCTAGGAAGAATGATTAGTAACTTACATTACTAAACTATAGAAAGGCAGACAGTGATGTGGAATTTGGAAAAAACCAATACAAAAACCATATCACCATTTCTATATCGATACGACCAATTTATCCTCACGTCATTAGATGGATAAGCGAAAATTAAAATAACTAAAATTTAGAAACAATTTAATAAACAAAAATGTAATATTCTAAGACTTTGCTTAAGAAAAATAAAATAAGTAAAATAATAATGGATGACAGTTATCAAATCATCATGGATGACAGTCATCCGTTTTTATTTTATTTATTTTATTTATTTATTTATTTATTTATTTATTTATTTTCTTTGTAAATAAATGTAAATACTTAAATTACAAGGGTCAGTCAATAAGTAATGCCTCCTATTTTTTTTCTACTTAAATAGGTTAGTTAAGTGAAAAATTTGAATTTGGCCCAATTCCTCAAACCTTCTTCTCCAATCCACTGCAGTCGCTACTTCCTGCATCAACAGGTGACAGCACTGCATCTGCTTGCAAAATGGCTGACATCGATGTTCATATTAGACAGCGTTCTGTGATTAAATTCTTGAATGCAGAAGGTGAAATGCCCATTCACATTCATGAAAGGCTGAAAAATGTGTATGGTGATGCAACAGTGGATATCAGCACTGTTAGAGGATGGGTTCGTCACTGTAACAAAGCTGAAGGGCAAACACTGTTGCCTGACGAAAAGTGGAGCGGCAGGCTGGCGACTGCAGTGACTCCACACAACATTCAGCTAGTCGAAGACATCATTAGTGGAGACCTTTATGAAAAAATTCAAAACTGTGCGATCAGCAGGAAAAGTTATGGCGACAGTGTTCTGGGATGCAGAGGGTGTGATTATGGTTGATTTTTTTTTTGGAGCAGGGATGCACAATAAATTCTGTCCAATACGTCACAACCCTCAAAAAGCTTAAAGTACGTCTTCAGCGAGTTCGCCCAGCAAAAGCTATGGCAAATGTTCGTCTTTTGCATGACAATGCAAGACCACACACCAGTCGTCACACCACCGAAGAGATTGTGAAAATTGGATAGGAAGTCTTGTCTCGTCCCCCATACCGCCCTGACCTAGCACCATCAGACTTCAATCAGTTCAGGCCGCTAAAGGAAGCTCTTCGTAGGATTCACTTTGAAGATGAGGAGGCGGTGAAAATGTCCGTGCGTCAATGGCTTAGGAAGCAAGACCATGCCTTTAACCACACTGGAGTACATACCCTTGTTGGACCAAAACTGTGGAAATGGACAGAGATTGTATTGAAAAGTGACAAATTAATCGTTAATATTGTGGTTTTCAAGCTATGTAAATGCATTTGAATTTCTTGACAATTAAAAGTAGAAAAAAAATAAGAGGCATTACTTATTGTCTGCCCCTCGTAGATCTTTACATAAATGATATAAAAATGACAAAATAAACTGATTATATTAAGGCTAATAGATTAATAGATAATAACTGAATAAAAAACGAGGAAAGCCTTAATATTGCGTTTTTGTTTTGTAAATTGTTTCTGAATTTTAGTTATTATAATTTCCACTTATGCCTCTGATTTTGAGGATAAATTGGTCGTATCTTCACAGAAACAGTGATATGGTTTCTGTATTGGCATTTCACAAATTCCACATCACTGTCCGACTTTATATATATTTATATACACACAATATATGTCTACCCTGTTTTCCACCCTGTTCCCTGTTCTGTTATCAAATGCCTTAGGAAGCAACATTAACGGTCTCATTTTTGTTGTGATTGGCTGGTGTGGGACAAATATTTTTCTGGATTATGATAGCAGCAAAAGCTTCAGAAAAGAGCCTGCAAATCTTGAAATTTGGATTCCGTTAAAAATTTGAAAAAATGGCTCTTCATTGGATAAAGACTGCCAACCCCTGCCTTAGGTAACAAGGCCAACCTTGATTGAAATCTCTTGCATTTCGAGTGCAAGAGTGGGCCACGTAGCAAAGTGGTAAGGCACTTGACTGCTGCCTTCAGGAGCTGGGTTCAATCCTTGACCCTGGTGGAGGTTGGAGATTTTTCCACATCAAATTCTCCTCCACACATGTCCTAGGGTCCACCCAGCCCTCTGGGTTTATTTCCTGGGGTTAAATGTGGGTGGGAGTTAGACTGACCATCCGACCTCAACGTAGTCCCACTGGTCAACATAGTCCTGGAAAATGCCAGGAGCCTTACCTCCCACAACCAGAAGGGCCGTATAGACCTAGTGGGATACCTTAACCTTTTAATTATTAACTAACTCATGGGCATGCATGTGACAAGGTACCATTTTGGAAAAAAAACTAATTGCAAAGTCTTCTTAGCTTTCATCACAAATGATGTAGAATCCATCAAAACCCACTGCCATAAAGCAATTTCAGAGAGAAGTGATAAAATTTACATTAACATACCTAAAAATAGATACAAATATGCATCCTATCAAGACCCTAATCACTAAATACTGAACTTCATTTTAAAATCGATTTCTACAATTTTTTTGTAAGGAGACTTTGGACCATGAGGAAATTATTCTGGTAGTCTTGAGACAAAATCATGAATTTGACATCACTGCTCTAGATCATATATTTTTTTGATAAACTTGTTAAACAAAAACATACTGACCAAAGTGAGTATTTTCACTGAAGGTCTCAAGAAAGCAACATTAAAGTCAACAATATACTGAAAGAAAAATCACATAAAAATATTCTAAAGTGTTAATGTATCTTAAAAATTTTATAAATAATTTTTTGATACACAAAAAGTGTAAATCATATAATTTCTCTTATAAAACAGCAGCTATATAACTAATACCAGATTCTCCAAATTGTAACATCTATATATATAAAAATGGAATGTTTCTTTGTTTGTCCCATATGCGTTCCTATACCATTCATCAGATTGCGATGAAACTTTGGTGAGTTGTTGTGCGCATGCCCGCGAAGGTTTCTGAATTAGTAGAACCATTTTAGTGTGTAGACTAAAATTGGAAAATCCATGCTTCACACATGGACAGCTGTATGTGGCCTGCTCACGTGTTCGAAAACCTTCTGATTTATTCGTGTATGCACCAGACGGAAAAACAAAAAATATTGTGTATCCAAAAGCACTTCAATAAACAGAATTAAAACACAAACACTTTCTTTCTTGGAGTGGCATTACAACGCATGCTGGGTACAGCTAGTGTTCAATAAAATTAAATTTGATCCTGATTGTTTTAATGTTAAAGGTCAGATATGGACAAATAAAAAAAGAAATTTAAATTATGCTAAACGTTGATAAAAACTCTACATGCACCACATATATAATCTATTGTTCAAACTTATGGTGGTAAAGTTTAATTGCATTTTTGTATCTTTGAATAATTTAACTATTTTTGTAAAAGCAAATTTTGAAGATGGTCTCATTTTTCACCATCATTACAAAAAATACCAAGTAATTGTTCAGATAGAAATTAGTAGATGAGGTTTTGCTGATCTTTTATTTCATAAAAGAAAACTTTTTCTTTTCTTTTTTAATGCTAAAAAAAAGTCTTCCTTTATTGCATTCCTACATTATTCATTATTATTATTATTAAAATATTTTTGTGTGTTTAATATGGCATAAAATTTATCACAGAGGTCAATAAGTGAATTTTCAATGCATTCAAGTAATTTTGAATAAACTGTATTATTTTCTCAACAGATACAAAATTTTAATCTTAATTGCTTCAGTGAAACAGTGATATTATTAATGGTAAATGGATATTAAAAATCATTTATCATGCCCTTTACCCAAGTATAGACAAATGATTGTTTTAGAGTATTGTGTAAAATAAATCCAATTAAAATAATAAATTAAGCTATAATGTAGAAAATAATAATATACTAGACCTGCTACTACACCAGCAGAAGGAATATCTCCATAATCCATTGATAATCCAGCTAATGGTGCAAGGATTAAAGAACTTGAAAAATCATCCAAAACCAATTTCAATCTATCATACACTAACAGTTTTTTATTGATATTTGTATGGCGATGAATGGCCTTTTTACCACCTAAAAATAAGAGTGAATAGCTTAAATAAAAACTCAATAGACAGGTTTAAAAACAATAATGAAATACATATATTCTTAACTTGTAATTAAGTAAGTAAAAATGAACCAGAATGAAGATTCACTCTTGTACAGAGAGTGAATGTTTTTATGCAACTTCCCAACATTTTCGAAGACTAGTTTAGTTGAGAATGGAAGAAGAATATTACTGATTCACATATTCAACTACTGTATTGTGCTTGGTTATGTAATCCCAACGTATTCTATTGTCCTTATTTTGTCAAATTTATCATGGAAAATAATCCAAATAATCCACATTTTTCGTCACTAATCAGGAAAAGTTACGAGAGGATGCTAGTCAATTTTCCTAAAATATTGTATTTTTTGATCATTTTTACATCCAAATTCAAAATTTCTTAGCTATTCCAATAGAAATTGGCCATTCACTTTCTAGAAGAGTCAAAGTTCTTATTCCTGAAAATATGGTTTGGTTTTACAGTCCATTTAGGCTACATGTGGTCCTCTTATACTTAAAAATGTTTTTTTTTTTTAAATTAACTCTCACTCCACCCAGAGTCTTGGATATCAGGTAGGGAAGACAGGCCTAATCAAGATATTTTTTCTTTCTGTTTTTTTTTTTTTTTTCAATGTACGTACACCTGCCCAAAATTTAAATACTAATTTTTTCAAGATAAAATCAAAAAGTTGATTGATGAAAATTAACTTATTATTAACTCTATTACAAGATCTTCAATGTTGTAAGTGTAATAATATCCAGGAGCACATTTCACTAAATAGAAACTAGAAGAAAATAAAAAAAATCCAGAAAAGATGATATCCAGAAAAAGTATTTTGGCTAACAAACTATTAAAAATTGGAAGATAATGATCTTTTTAATATTTATTCAGAGGCAAACACTGAGAAGCTTAATGTGAGTTGATGAATTAAGTAAAAGAGCATGCATAAAAGCTCCTCCACAGCAGGTCCCAAGCCCCTGTTGAGAAAGGAGAAGGATCCAGTTTGTGCCTGAGAAAGCCACTATGTTGCTCAGTCTCAGGATATAATGTCATTATTTTTAATGACATGAAGCAACCAATGGTAGGATTGGATACTACAAGAAAATTGTCTCTATCAAGATAGAAAGTTGAAGGCCAGTACTCTATAATTCCGAATGCTTCTTTTACTAAGTGGAATTTTACAGTGTAGGCTGGATTGACTTTAAAGTGAAAGAACTGAAGAGCATTTAGAACTATGAATTTTGGAACTTCAAATGTTAGAGGCTTCAAATAGGAATGAAATCGAACTTGTTAAGAGAAATGCAGAAAGCCAAAGTGCAATACCTAACAATAACAGAAACAAAAAAAAAGGATAAGAATGTGAAACGTTGGAAGATGATAACATCTTCTTCTACAGTGGTGTTTCAAAACAGGAGAGGGAAAAAGTGGTGTAGAACTTTTGGTGACCAAGGAAACAGTGGGCAGTGTAAAGGACTGGAAATTTGTTGAGAAGAGGTTGTGGAAGTTACAGAAGAATATAAATCTATTATTGTCGTCTATGGTCCAAATGAAGATGATATTGCTGAAACTAAGGAGGAATTTTTCGATCACCTGTAGAAATTATAGATGAAACTACTTCACATGACACAATGATTATGGGAGACCTGAGCAGAAGAGTTGGCAAAGAACCTGAACAAATGGCAAAATGTAATTGGTAGAGAGGTAGAGCACATTATTAATAACAATGAAAACACTTTTAGAATTATGCACTGACAATGATTAGTTATTGCCAACACAAAATTTTGCCCATAAGGACATTCACAAATTTACCCGAATGGAATCTACAAAATATGAAAAAAAAATCAATTATTGATTGTATTATTGTAAAGAAAAGCACTCTGAAGTACGTCAGAGATGCTAGAGTTTAGGGAACCAGAAATTGACAGTGGCTATCTACTCCTTATGCTTCAATTTGTGATGGAGAGACCAAGACCGAAGGAGAGAGGATATAATAATACAAAATATAAATACAAACATAAAGAATAAAGGCCTATAAACTGCAAGATAAAAATAAGCAAACTTTAGAGAAATAATAAGTAAAGAAATCAAGGACGCCATTATAATTTGGAGGAAAGTTTAAAGATATTATAACGAAAAGTGCAAAAGAATTATGTGGAGAAAAAAAAAAAGAGGTAGAAAGATATGATGGAGTTAAGAAGGATGTACAGATAAAGAAAGTATTGTGAAGTATTCTCATCACCAAAACATTGAATAATTACCAGAAATACAAAGAACAGAGAAAGAGAACGAACGAGACAGTTAAATAGACTAAAATAAAAAGCTGGAGAAAATTTGGTGAATTAATGGAAGAATCATATAAAGATAACCATAAGCTGTTTTATAAAATTTTGAAGCATGGGGAAAGAGAATGCTAGAAGCAATATTTCGAAGAGCTACTTGAGTGTCCAGAAGAAAGAGAAGTTTGGGAGGAAGAAACAGACCCCAAACTGGAATTGGGTTAAGATTTTGATATAAAAAATGAGGAAATGCAAATAGCCATTAGGAAAATTACTACTATCATAGTCATTAAGAAAATGGAAAAGCAACTCTATTTTAGAATCTCATTTTCAATACAAATTTGCTCTACGCTAAAGATGCTGTGTAGCTACAATTCATTAAAGTGACTATCAACTAGCAGATGCTAAACACATTCTGAAGATCCTCAAACGATAACGAGTATGCATCAAGCAATTTTAAACAGCAAAATGAGCAAGAAAAGGCAATAATTCATAACCTTTTAATATACACTGTCTGGACACTTTATTAGGTACACCCCTGCTGTGCGCATGAATGTCTCACAACAACTCTTCAAACTGGTGGGGGCAGTGTCATGGTGTGGGGAATGTTTTTCTGACACATGTTGGGACAATTGATACCTCTGGAGGCACGTCAGGATGCTAGAGTGTACATAAACATCGTAGCTGACCAAATGCAACCGTACATGTTAACAGTTTATTCTCATGCAGATGGCTACTTCCAGCAGGATAATGCACTGGTGCACAAAGCACGCCATCACTAAGGGATGGTTTGAGGAACATGACGATGACCTTTCAATTGCTGCAGTGGCCCACTCAGTCCCTGATCTCAGCCTGATTGAAAAGTTGTGGAATGAGCTGAAATGGGCTGTTCTCTCCAGGCCTACACCTCCATCAAATCTTCACAGCGTTGCACATTCATGTCTGCATGGTACGCAATGCCTCAACAATGTTTTCAGCATCATCAAGGCATGTAATCCATGCCTCGACGAATTGAAACTGTTTTGAAGGCTAAAGGAGGCCCAACACGCTACTAGGTAGATGTACTAATAAAGTGGCAGGACAGTGTATACTAACATATAACACATGACTATTACATGCTACATTATTAACAAGCTTTGTCATGTTTTGTCAAGGTATGTTGAAGTTTTTTATTGCTTTTTGTTTTGATATACCAGAAGTAACAATGGGAAACATAACAAAATTCAATTATTTTTTAGCCTTCTTCTTTACTAAGTCATGAACTGGTTGTTTGTCAACATTACATTGTCTCATTTTTTAGGTTGATGATATAGAGGTCCTCTTTGTGTTTGTTAAGGTTTGTTTTTATTTTTTTTAATTGTGAGAATAATGCTCTTTCTTTTTAACATATTAAGAAAAGGAGTAAAATTAAATTTCTACTATAAACAATTCAAATGCACAAACACTATGTATAAGTATTTTTAAATTTAGTGTGATCGCTTCCATACTGGTAATCCCTCAATTTTCTAATGGATTATACAGTAATACCATGGTATGGTTGATAAGGTTAGTCACGATAAATAACTTTTATTGCATTGCACTGATATATTAAAATTATTAAAAACAATATCATATGTTTCATTCTAACAAAATAAGAGGTATAATGAAAATTTAAATTTAAAATTTTTGAATTACAAGGTCCAAATAATCTGCAGCCTGGAAAGTCTGTCCCTAGATAATCAAGAGTTTACTAAACTTTTTCTTTAATGTTATAAAATTATTCTGATCTTCTCTATTTATATAAAAGAAAAGTTGATTTTTCTGGCCCTATCTTCTCCGAAACCGTAAGACAGAGAAATGCAAATATGGTATAAACTGTTAGGTATAGTATTGAGGATGCTCACATTTTCATTTTTTTCGACAAAGATCAACCAGATGTCCCGGAACGACCTTAAAAATTCTGGGTCCCCCCACGACGGTATCATAGACATGCTCACTGGTCATAGACAAGCAGTCGTGGGTTGGGAGAATCCACTTTTACCAGGTGGTTGTGAGAAAGCAATAATGCGTTGGAGAAGCCAGTTTTACCGGGTGGTTGTGAGAAAGCGGTTGCGCATTGGAAGAATCCACTTTTCCTGGGTTGCTAGTTATTAATTAAAGATATTCTTTAATATTAATGTTATCAATGCTTGCATTTGAATTTTTTTAATATGTGACAACACTGACCTCCTGCTAAAACTGAATTCAATATTTTCATGTAAGTTTCATTATTTTTCTCACACTTCTTAATTGCTTCTTTTGTTTCAGCATCACTCAATTGTAATGCAGAATCTAACTTCTAGAAGGAAAAAGAATACAATGTTAATAAATTTCAAACATTTAAATGTTAAGAAAAATAAACAGTAAGTTAGAAAGCTGTTAAAATGAATAGAACTAAGTATGTAATGAGATAAGAACAACTGATTTTTCAATAGACAAAGATTTATATGTTTCTATAATTCTCAAAAAAGATGGTCAAACCACTGATTATGTGTTAAAGTAGTTTCTGGACATCAAAATCAAAAATATTTATTGTCATTCTTTAATAGTTTGTATTAATGTCAATATCATTCCAAAACATATCAACATTAAGATAACATATATATTTCTATTCCATACTCTTATTACTTTGCCTATTTAATCCTAGACCTCATTACTTGCAAGATTTACAACCGCAGGAAGTTATGTGCTCAAAACCATTTCATTAACTAAATCAATTATTTTTTATACAGTATAATTACAAGGGTGATTCAGAAAGTAATGCCTCCAAGGTGATACCTTCATTTGTGTGTGACAGATAGCACCGATACAGGTAGCAGTGGAAAGCTTGCTATGTCAGCTACAAATGGTGGCATCATTTTTCAACATAGTCCCCATTACGGGCAACATACTTGCGCCAATGCGAAACATGATTTTACATGCCGTCGACGAAGAATTGTGATGGCTGCTGGTGACACCACTACCGAACTGCTGCTTTCACCTCCGCATCACAACTGTGGCGTTGACCCTTAAGGTGATCCGTAAGTTTGGGGAAGAACCAAAAGGCGCAGGGCGCAAGATCTGGACTGAACTGCAGTCATACGGCGATGAATGTTGCTGGGTGCACAACCTTCCACAGTCTGCAATTCAATGACAGCCCGTTTCATTGAAACCGCATTGTTTCAACCAGACTTCACTACTGGATGTCATGGATTGTTCCATTACTCTGGAACGAGAAGAGATAGGAAGGTGCAACAAGTGACATTCTATAGCTTAAACATCAGTTCATTAATGATAAAAAAATTCAGATTGTTTGCAGTACAATTGGCCAAGTAGTGGGCTTGGAGGCATTACTTTCTGAATGCCCCTCGTATATATATTGTAGACTTGTAATCTATGTGATATCCCATATTGAATGCCAAAATTATGCATCCATTTTACAAAATAGTTTTTCCTGGCTAAAGAATTAAAATAGATTTTAAGAAAGAAAAATTATTAGTTTTAAGTGGAGTTTTAAATTTGAATTTTAATTTAGATTGGTTCAATTACCAGGCCTTTTTTTTGTCAGAGTGCCTTTCATCTAAACAAAGACAATAATTGTAAATATTTTTTTTTTTTCAAATGAATTGACCTGGGTAAACCCATTGAAGACAGTGTGTATCACAACCATGAAAAGAAATTCAAAAGCACAGGAGAAAAAAGACAAACATCCAAAGTCATTCTGGGATTCACACCCAGGTTTAAGAGTAACAGCCATATTCCAAACCATTGCTTTGATAATTCAGTAAATGTTATTTAATTCTGTTGCTTTTGTTTGTTTTGTTTTTGTATTTTAATGCTCAGTATAATTTTGTGTAGCAAAACACAAACAATCATTTCAATCTACGAAAATACTCTGTGAAAATTTTAGTGAACCTAGCTTAAACAAGCCGTGCTGGCGTGGCCGTGCGGTCTCGGCGGCGGTCTGCCATGGCGGCCAGTGCGCCAGTACCTGGGTTCGAATCCCGGCAGTGGCATGGCTGTTTCAATTTCCTTTCCTGTGTTGTCCAGCCTCTTCTTCACTTTCTCTTCGGTCTGATGTCATTCCTTAATGGCGTCCTGGGAGCAGGCAAAACCACCCCAGTATCTTTCCCTTGAAATTCTCGGGAGTCTGCTAGGGGTTCGCCATCTTGGAAACACTAGCGCTCCGTGGAACACGGATGCTTCGGATACGAAGCTCGCACTTCGGTGCGTACCGGCATCACATCACAGCTTAAACAAAGTCTAACAGTTGATCAGTTGATTGGATTTCAATTATAACTTGCTTTAACATGTGGTTGAGGGAGAGATGCAGAGTTGGTTGAAGCCCTAGATGAAAGAACAGTTGCAAGACCCCTTTTGCATTTTACTAACATACAGGTTCTAAAAAACACTGGAGACTGAATACAAAAGAAACATTACAAAGCCTCTAACTTTGAACTGCTATCCAACCAAAACAAAAACTAATGCAATACCCTAAACAAACGATTAGGTTGGTTAATACCATCTTAAAGCTTAATATCATCTCAATGGAGGGTGACAGGTCAAAAAAAAAAAGCAAAAATCAATATTTAATTATTTTTTACGGCATCTAAAGTCCCTTATTACATCAACTTTCAAGTGGCAACCACGTTATTTTATTATATTTGTATATTATTTATTATCTAATTAAATAAATTATACATACATACATACATATCCTTTCCCGTTCCACCAACTGTGGGTCTAGGAATTAACTAAGCCTCTCCACCTCTCCCTGTTCTTCCATGCCTCTTCTCTACATATTCTTTCCCATGGGATGCCTCTCTCTTCCAGGCTGTGCTTCACATCATCCAGCCATCGCTTACGCGGTCTCCCTCTTGGTCTCTTCCCTCCTTCTTTTAACTCATGCCAAACCTTAGGAGTCCTACCATCTTCCATTCTTTTCACGTGCCCGAACCACCTCAGCCTTCCCTCTTCCACCTTTTTCCTCAAACTTTTTACCCCCAACTCCTCCCGGATATAAACAGGAACTAAATAAATTATCCAAAAAAAAAATCTAAATTTTAAAGTTATTGACATGTTTCACACTTTAAATGTTATAAAAAGGATTTGTGTTACAGGATTTGTATTTAAAGTATCGTAATTATTAGATAACTAAATTTCTACTTAATGAACTAATTTCTACAGTAGGGAAAAAACCATTAAATCAAAGTCAAATCTGTGATTCACAGGGACAGTAATTACTAAACAACCATCTTTGAATTAATTTAAATATTTACATTTCCAAATTTGAGAAAGATACAGCAGTTCTCACATAAAACTTCAATGATTAAATGTACAATGGGATTGTATAATTGTACAATGTAGGATGAAAGTTTATAATTTTTATAGTGTTATCTAAATGACTATATATACTGATTGAATTAGCCTAATATGGGAAACTATCAACTAATAAGTAACAAATCTAAAACAACTAAACTGTTAGTTTTAATCTTTCGTTAATTCAGCCAAAATTAAAGAAGGTTTTGAGACAGCAAATATTTTGAATTAAATAAAATAGATTAACCTGATATACTATGTAACTAGAAATTCGGTTAATAATTTTTCAACTTTAGAATGAAATAATTTAGTTATAAATATAACTTTATCTTTTTTTTTTTTAACAAAAACAGTACCTGTATAAATTAATGCATACATTATAAGTTTAGATATATTTAGAATAACCATAATCTCTATATTTGAAAATATATGTACAGATTTCCTTTTCATATTTTCAAGTAGATCTCGAAACGTTCCAAATCATATGTAACTTTAATACTTTTATATTTACAATGTACATTAATAATAATAATAATAATGCACACCACAAAGCATGTTAGAGTCACCTACACATAAGCTGTATTGGGACCACACAGACAAAACCATGCATTATAGCAGACCTAACAGGCAAGTAGCCAGGATTTTGTTAAGGAGGGTGGGGTTCAATTTTTTTAATGGGTGGAGGGGTCCATTACATTAAATTTTTGTAAATGACTTTGCTTTCTTTAAATGAAACTTTAAAAAGTAAAAAGATGTTAATACTAAAATCTAACACGAGAGTAGGCTCTTTGTATTTCATCATTTACACAAACACACTTGAACATATACAATTTCTTTTTCTTTTTTTTTCTTCATTGAAGGCGGGGGTATGGACCCCCCCCCAACTCATGGTTACATGTCTGGACCTAATATCACACTTGCTGATAAGGCCAACAAGCAGACTTGTCTTATTGACATTGCAATGCCTATCAGCAAGAACATGCAGAAAACTCAAGCAGACAAGATCAGTAAGTACACTGATTTAGCACACGAGCTCTGGAAGCATGGGAGATAGGACCTGGTAGATGTTGTACCCATCATCCAGTCCACCACTGGTCTGGTGCCTCAGACACTGCACCATAGTCTCCGCATACTAGGACGTCACAAAAACACTTATACACAACTCCAGGAGGCTGAGGTACTCAACACAACACGCATAGTTAGGAAATTTATGGACACATCCCTATCATCCCTAACCTTCATTGCACACGTTTTTTTACATTTGGCAACATGTGCTTTGGTTGCCAGGTTGTCTAATTCGCCAGGTTGTCTTTGCTGGGGAAACCCAAGTATAGGAACTTTTATATCATAATAATAATAACACTGAACTTGAAGCACTACATTCATGAAACACAGCATGCACCATCCGAAGTCCACCACGGAAAGGATGACTCTTCGTCGCAAGGATGGAGGCCAAGGACTCATCAACCTCATCACCCTACACGAAAAACAAGTACACACACTTAGGGAACACTTCCACCAAACAGCACATCACTCTTACTCCATTTAGCCATTGTCAAGACTGACACCAACCTCCCCCCCCCCCCCCCGGATCTTGAAAACACTTATCCAATATCACCACCCCCACATCCACACTCAGCAGCTATGTGAATCATGGGCTCATAAGGAATTCCAATGGCAGACATCGCTACGAACTCAGCCAGCCTCATGTGGACATGGAAACGTCGAACAGATAGCTGATGAGTGGTGAGCTGTTTGGGGAGACCAAAGGGTTCATGATCGCGATACAGGACCAAGTCATCCCCACACGCAACTACAAGAAACACATTCTACACGACGTAAACACATATGACGACAGATGCAGAAAATGCCACACTACGCATGAGACGATCGACCACATAATATCAGGAAGTCCCCTTCTCTCCCAAACAGACTACCTCCACCGACACAATCAGGTAGCGTTGATTGTTCATCAACAGCTAGCCCACAAACACTCACTTATTAAGAACACGGTCCCCTACTACAAGTATACACCACAAAGCATATTAGATTCACCCTCACATAAGCTGTACTGGGACCGCCCCATTCACACAGACAAAACCATACATCACAACAGATCTGACATCACACTTGTTGATAAGGTCAACAAACAGACCTATCTCATTGATATTGCAGTGCCTATCAGCAAGAACATGCCAAAAAATCACGCAGACATGATCAGTAAATACACCGATCTAGCACACGAGCTCCAGAAGCAATGGAGGCAGGATCGAGTACGTGTTGTACCCATCGTCCTGTCCGCCACTGGTCTGGTACCTCACACATTGCATCACAGCCTCAGCACACTAGGACTTCACAAAAACACTTATGCACAACTCCAGAAGGCTGGGATACTCAACACAACATGCATAGTTAGGAAATTTATGGACACAACCACACATTCCTAATCATTCTTGCACTCATCTTTACACTTGGTAATACGTGCTTTGGTCCTTGACCTGCCATGTTGTCTTTGCTGGGGAAACCCAAGGTTTGAAACTTTTACATAATAATAATAATAATAATTTATTGCCTATAAAAATATTTACAACAGTACGAATTGATTACAATTTTGATAGCACAGTTGCCTTATGGGAGATACAGTCGAGAAGACAAAAGGGTGTCAGTATAGAGGCAAATAAGAGATGAAATAAAACAAATATACATTAAATTTGATGAAAAACTATATTCATTGATATATTTAATTAAACTTTTATAAATTTAAAAAAATTACCTTAAAATTACCATATTTTACACAGCATGAATATTTTCTCTTAAATACATTAAAGTTAAATTTAAGGAAATGTCCCATTTTCTTTCAATTGACTTTTGTACCTAAAATAAGAAAGATAATCAAAGTATTAATTTTAAAAAAATTTATAAACAATGTTGAAAATTATTAAAACAAACAAAATAAAAATACTAAATGCATATCAATGCACTGTAGGCTAATTGATAATGAATTGGCTTCTTATATAAATAAATAAAAAACATTCTTTCACTTTTTCTCTAATTCCTTCACCTTCTTTTACACATAAGAGAGATTTTCCCATTTCTTAGGCCTTTAGTGTCAATAGTTTCCAAGCATCCCAGGACAGATTTGTTTCGTGTTATCATCTCTCATCAGCTGAGATTGCTCGAAAAATCTAAAACTCTTTCTGTGATGTCAACAGCGTATATTATCTTCTTGATTCTTCTTCAGTCGGGTTCTGTCACACATTATTCTTTAGTTACTTTTTCTCCTTAATTCTTTACAGAATTATATTGCGGGTGCTTCGATGGTAAGCTCAGAGGTTTTGGTTTTTATTTTTTAATTTGTAACCTAAGGCAGTTAAAAAATTAAGGATAGAAAGTTACAAAAAAAACTGAATACGAACCTACAACAAATTTACATGTATTTTTCTTATATTTATTGGAAGCTATAAATTGTTTGTAATGAAAAAAAAAACCCAGCCAAATCCTTATTTAATTTTGACACATACTTATCGTAACAATCCTATGTCAGTATATGAATGAAATGCATTCGCAATATTGTCACTCAGCAGATATTTTAATGGAGAAATAGAATTACTCAAGGTTCTGCTCAAGGTTATTGAAGATATCAACACACTTCTCAATAAATAAATGATACTATTAAAAAAAATTGATACGACTACTTTTGTAGTCGCTGTACGAGATTGAAAATATAAAATTGTAGTAAGAGTAATAAAAATGGTCGATGGCCTTGTAATTACACTCTTTTGCATTTTATGAAAAATAAATTATTTATTTAAAAGTTCCAATGATATGATTTTTGAAAGCAGTGACTTTGTCTATGGATCACGTGATCTGCATTTTTCCGACTTCCGGTTGGTGGTCACGTGACTTTGACTTTCTGTCGAAGACGTGATGTGGAAAACGTGAGGTTTGAAGTGACCATTTTCATCTGTTCTTCAACTGTATAGGTTGCCTCGAGTAATTGTATTATATAATTAATTTTAAATTCATATTTTTCTTCTCAAACAATAATAATTTATATCTTTGATTATGGATTGTGTAAAGACGGGAACCTTTTGTGAACAAAAACTCCGCATAAACTGAGACACTGCCTAAATTAAAAGAAGACCATGTCCGTCTATGTTTCTAAGATGTATTTTTCTTAAAGTTTTACTGCAGATATACAGTCCAAATTAAACACTGCAGTTCTCCAGGTTTATCATCAATTAATTAAGAGTGCAGAGTTCTTTTTGCTTTCAAGCTCTTCGGTAAGCGATACATCGATATTAAGGAGATTATTGAAACCATCAGTCAGCTAAACTACAGATATGTCGTCGAAAAGTATTGAAAATTCATGTAAATGTGACTTTCGTGAGAAACGCTTTTCTAAAACTTGCAAGATAAATGTTCACATTAGATTCCATACATGTGAAAAACCATTTAAATGTGAGTTTTGTGAAAAAAGCTTTTCTGAATCGAGCAGTTTAAAAACCCACATTAGATCCCATACATGTGAAAAACCATTTCAATGTGAGTTTTGTGAAAAAAGCTTTTCTAATTCAAGCAGTTTAAAAACCCACATTAGAGCCCATACAGGTGAAAAACCATTTAAATGTGAGTTTTGTGGAAAAAGATTTTCTAATTCAAGCAATTTAACAACCCACATTAGATCACATACAGG
>JAFIDM010044779.1:675-19100 GCA_023159025.1 Thereuonema tuberculata
GGAAATATTTAGCTGTAACAATTTAATTGGTCCACCCTGTATACAAGTTGACCAATAGAAAAACAAAAAAGTAGGGTATTGAAAAAAAAAATCCATTTTCTAAATATTCTTAAAACTAAATTTAGTTGTAATAGATAATCCCACCCAAACATTTCATGTAAAATAAGTTGCCAAGACTCACATGCTCATAACGCTTTCATTGTTAAAAAGTTATCAGATCTCATCTTACAAAAAGAAATGAAATCCCACCCACAACATTTCATGTAAAATAAGTTGCCAAGACTCACATGCTCATAACGCTTTCACTGTTAAAAAGTTATCAGATCTCATCCTACAAAAAGAAATGAAATCCCACCCAAAACATTTCGTGTAAAATAAGTTGCCAAGACTCACACGCTCATAATGCTTTCACTGTTAAAAAGATATGAGATATGATATGAAAGTATGGCTTGGCCGTTTCATGGAACTATTTCATCCCACCCAAAACATTTCATGTAAAATACGTTGCCAAGATGCTCATAACGCTTTTACAGTTAAAAAGTTATCTGATCTCATGTAGAGCCAAGCCCCTCACTCTACAAGGGGGCCTAACTCTAAAAACCCTAATATCTTGGTCAAAAAGTATGCCTTGGCATACTCCATATCCTTTACATAACTCCATGGCATTGTCTGTGTGACAGCCACGAAACGGCCAAGCCATACTTTTTGACCAAGATATAGGTTTTTTAGAGTTAGAGCTTGTAGAGTTAGGCCTTGTAGAGTTAGGGGCTTGGCTCTACATGAGATCTCATATCTTTTTAACAGTGAAAGCATTATGAGCGTGTGAGTCTTGGCAACTTATTTTACATGAAATGTTTTGGGTGGGATTTTACATATTGCAATATCAATCTGTAATGTAGACTCTTTATTACAGAATGAACTTTTTTGCATCTATAATCCTTTTCAGACTTTTGTAAATGTCTTATTAAACCAATAGAGTATCCTGAGTCCATTTATCACTGGGCGTAATTGAGGCGACCTAACAGAAAGAAAGCATTAGTTGCATATAAGAAAATAGCGATCTTCCTCATGTCTGAAGTTCACGTGACAACAGTTATTCAAAATATAAGAAAACAAATCAATTAACAAGTTAATAAGTAAATAAATAAATGTTATTATTTCAATTTATAATAACATGGGTACCTTCCAAGATATAAGGAATATAATAACATTTCACATCGCATTATTTTAACTTTCATTCACGATCATTTTACAACAGTTCACTTTTTCAGAATAGATGTCGTTCAATCACTGAAGTGATTAATCCATTACTAATTACCCTTTTGTATTTTTTTATAAACTGAACTATTGCGACCTAATATGACTGCAGAGAATTACATCAAGATAACTTTGCCACAAGTATAATGCAATAACATTTTATTTTAAAAACATTAATAAAAAGTACTACTCATTTAGAAAAAATGTTTTGTTGTTTGTTTGTTTAATGTATAAAATTTACCTGCGGAATTTCTGTTGTCTGGTGCCCATGAATGACTGGTTAGTGGTTTATAATTATTACCTTCGTCCGATTTCGAATTTTTCGTGTTTACTTTAGGATTTTCCAAATCTCCTTTTTTATCCGCATTCTGGAAAAAAAAAATTATTCATAATTACTAAAATACTGTCAGTAAGATTCAATTTCTTCATCTATTTTAAAATTTAGCTGAAATTAAAAAAAAAAAATCAAATAAAATTAGTATATAGTATAGTTTCTTAAGCTGGTTTATCTTTTCTTAAATTCCGATAAATCTTAGCTTTAGTAGGTGATTATTGTTGGAGGGCAAATCTCTGAAACGCAAATTAAACAAAATATTTATAATCCTAATATTTTCAATAATAAAAACAGCAATGACCTTTTTCTGTAATTTGCTATTCAATAATTCCTTGTATTTTAAGAACAGCCACAAAATTTCAGAATATCACCTAAGTTTTTCTCTTTTCATTAAGTCAGGTATTTTACTTCTGATTAAGTTCAATGATTTTTAAAAATTTTCATTTTGATTAACGTATTATCTTTACTAACAGTCTTTGATCTACGGAAAATATATGAATTACGAAGATACAGTTAATAGATTCCAATTTAGAATAATTCCTTAAATATATTTAATCTATATATTTTTTTTTCAAAGTTATATTTTTTGAATAACTGTTCAAAGTGAAATTTGAATTTTCGGTTTAGTTGCCATTTGTTACTCATGATTTGAAATGGTTATTTCGCTTTGTATCTCTAAAACATAAAACTACCCTACTAGAATATCTGTCGTGAACCCAAGTATTATTATGTTAATTTGAAAATTTCGAATTGTTCCTTAATTCTCCTCCACTGGCTGACACGAGCGAAGTATTAAATTACTTCGGGGAAAAAACAAAAAACAACTGAAAATTAAGCAGCTTTCCATTGATTTAACGTTTAATTCCTTTTTGTTTAATCCCTTTCCTCCGTTTTTACGAAGACGATTTTTTTAAGACGATGTAGTATCCCTTTTTAAAAACTGTTGTCTCTATTTGGTATAAAAATGAATAGATCTTTTTCTCTGCCTGTCTATGAAGAATATAAGTTTACGATTTAAAAGGCAAAAGTGAGACAGAGATTATGCTGCGCCAGGAACAATCGTTTTATCAATAGCAAGTTGTGAAAATGATGAAAAGTAAATAATACAGAAGACAAACACACATGCCAGTCAGTTCTGGGATTCGAACCCAAAGCACAGATGTAACAGCGTTGTCTGTTGTTGCGAGCTGAATCCTCTATACGGCAGTGAAACTCTGGTATATTTATATGATGTTCACACACAATTTTTAATATTAGTTATTTTTATTTACAATTATTACTTCAATATTCAATAATGTATATAAATATTTTTATTAATAGTTCGGACTTTTGATCTGGAGCTTCACACCAAGTGAAAAAGTTTTGAGTGATTCTGATCGAAGGTAAAATATAATTTTTTTATTACAATTTTTTTGTACATTTGAAAACCTTTAGGCGTGTTTCACAGGGACGAAAATGCGAACGAAACAAATCCAGCCAATCGAAAACCCATAAAAAATTCAAAACGCAGTTTGAGGGGAAAGTCAGGTAAACAGAAAACAAAAGTGGTCCTTACTTTCGTTCGGCATGAAAACCCGAGCAAATATTTCAAAATCGTTCTGGTCTCCTAACTAAAACATGGAGGTTTTGAATTTTCACTCCACTTCAAGTGAAGTAAGAGTTATTACAAATTTACTATAACTGCAGCAAAATTATACTTTGATAGGAAACAAACTTTTAGTTTTTAAAAGCTTTTCATTTATTGTCTTTGAATTTGCCTGGGAATATTATTTGTTAGATTTGAAAATTGGCTATTTTTATTGCCGCCGATTTGTGTCTGAAAATTTTCGCGAAGGATTCTGGGAGTGGAAAAAGCTCTTCGAAATTTCGCAACATGTGACACCGCTGAACGTATTTCGTCATTGCAACCATCATGTTTTAATATCAAAATCTGTTGGTAAAAACGTCGCAGAGAAATTCGTTGTCTTGTGAAATACCTGGACACTTTATTTCTCTCATCGGTCGGGCATTTTTCACTCCCATTTTTGTTCCTGTGAAACACGTCGTAGGCATTCATTTCGGTTTTTTTTTATTTTCATTGATTTATTTTTATTATTTTTTTTATTGTTACTAATTTATTTATTTTTATTTATTTTCTTTGTCTGGTGCTTCGGATGAAATGGAGATTTTTTTTTTATTTATTATGTTTTTCAGCTGAATTTCTTAAAAATACACGAAATATCGACATTTTAAATTTCACTTCGGAGGGTTTTTTTTATGGATCGGCAGAGGGATGTCAGGTTTTCGATTTCTTTCATTGGGTCGCACATGTTTCGTTCCTGTTAAATACCCTTATTAACTTGTGTATTGATATTTTTATTTAATAAGTTTTAAACATTTTGTTTTTTACATATTCCAGTAAATGTGTGTAATAATTTTACTAAGTAGATTTAAAATTAAAACTGATAAAAACCAAATTCTAATAATCTGTCTCAACACACAAATGAGTGTCCTTTTCGTAAACACTTCCTTATTTCCCAGCAGATGACGCAAGCAACTTTATGTTTACATTTCAAACGTCAATTTCGACTTCAGAAGTTCGAAGTACGATGTCAGCTTCGTTTGTGAATTTTTGAATGAAAATAAATTAATTACTTTATTTTGTGCATTTTAAAATACACTACACGGCCAAAAGTATCGACATCTCTCTTTGGAGACGTGGATGTGGCTGTTATCCCGTTATATGACGCCATAGAACGAGATAAAAGTGGTCACCGCAGCATCGGGAGATTTAGACAATGAGTAAGTTAGCGGAGCTGAGTGATTTGGAACGTGGATGATCATTAGATGCCATCGGTGCAACAAGTCGGTTCGTGCGATATCGGCTTTGCTACAGGTGCTGCGATCAACTGTAAGTGATGTCGTTATGAAATGGAAACATCTGGGAATGGAAACGACAGGAAATCACAGTGGAAGGCCAAAGAAACTCACAGATCGCAGCCGTCCAACCCTGAAGAGGGTAGAGCAGAAGAATCGCAAGTTCCCGTTTGCAACCTAACTAGTGAGTTCCAAACAGCTTCAGGCGTCATCGCTAGCACCAGGACTATTCGTCGGGAGCTGAAACACTTATGTTTTCAGTGTCGTGCGGCCGTTCACAAGCCCAATGTAAGCAAAGTGAATGTTAAACGGCGGTTGCAGTGGTGAAAGGTCACCTCCATTGGACTGTGGAGCAGTGGAAAAAAAGTACTTCAGAGTGATGAATCCTGCTACACGATCAGGCAGTCCGATGGACGTGTCTGGGTTTGGCGGATGCCACGAGAACGCTTCCTACCCGAGTGTATTGTGCCAACTGTTAAGTTTGGTGGTGGCGGCATCATGGTTTGGGGCTATATTTCTTGGTTCGGCCTGGGTCCCTTAATTCCTTTCACCTGAAACATGAACGCTGAGATGTACGTCGACATTCTTGATAACTCTGCACTTCCCAACATCTGGTAACAGTTCGGGGAAGGACGTTTCTGTATCAACAAGATAACTGTTCTGTCCACAGAGCGAAGGCTGTGCTGCCGTGGTTTTAAGAGATGGGTGTTGAACTACTGGACTGGCCTTCACAGAGTCCTGATCTGAATCCCATAGAACACATCTGGGAAGAATTGGAATGGAGATTAAGCACCAGACACAACGTCCTTCTTCCGTGGTAGGCTCACTGCAGCTCTCATGGACGAATGGAAGAAAATTGATGCTCACATATTTCAAAATCTGGTGGTAAGTCTTCCCAGACGAATGCAGGCTGGGATTGATGCCAAAGGAGACCCGACATCCTATTAATATGTGCCACATGACTTTCTGATTGTTGGTGTCCGGATACTTTTGGCCATTGGCCATTATCGTCTATGTGGCAAGAAGCAATAATTTATCTAAAAATGGCGGTCGTCAGGATTCAATTTAGTTTATACCGGAAATGCGTTAAAATTTCATTTTTGACTCCGGAAGTAGCAAGTTCTTATTGCAGTTTCAGTTGTGAATTTCATTAAATAAATAGATTTTAGAGAAATGTTTTATGTTTTAACGATTTGGTTCATCAAAAATTGTCGACTTTTTGGAGTCAGTTTAGTTTGTTTATACCGGAAGTACATTTAAATACCATCGACCTGTTGTGCAATGAATTTCAATTACAACTTTTCCTTACCTCGTTCTTTTTGTCTTTGCTCCAGCATTCCCGCCGAGCCATTCTCGGTTGCTTCGGCGTCTCCGGTCTCCCGTTTATCGGCGGCAATCGTTCCGTTAAGTTTCTGTCATTGTTAGGGATTTGACGTTGGTCCGAATCACCGAACGAAAACAGAACGCTGTAGGTGACCCTTTCTTCCTTAGCGGCTGCCAGGGACACAGAGGACGGGGGCTTCGTCAATGGCTCTATTTCACTCTCCAATTGTCGCAGCAGCTGCAACTGTTCTCCTACGCGATGCAGAGCGTTGATGGTGTCACGGGAAGGTTTTGCCCCAAAACGGGACCAATATTCGTTTTCGTCCAACTGCTTCTGAAGAAGCATTTCTTCGAGGTTCGATTCCCTTCAAAGGAATTCAAAAGAAAAAATAAATTAAAACATAACATTGTACATTACTTCTTGTCGTAAATGTACAAGAAGTAATGTACAATACTCAAATAGAGTATTTACACTTCTAAATCTAGATCTTACAAACATTCACGTAACTCAATCTGGAATAGTTCATATTACTGCCAAATTCCTATATAAAGCTCAGACAACTCCCTCATTATGGGGCGTCCATTAATTACGTGAGCTCAAAATAGTAGGGGGGTCCGGCAAAATCTCACCAAATCTCATTTAAAGGAAAGGGGGGGGGGGTCAATGAAAATCTCATCGTCAACTTTTTAATTAGGAGAATATACTTATTATAACAGATTTTTTAACTTTTTGAAATCTCACGTGACGGTGATATGGGGTGGGTCCCACCACATCTTACCAAATCTCACCAAAAGGGAGGGGAAATTTTTTAAAAATCACCTCACGTAATTAATGCCGCCCCCTTACGAAAACACTCTTATAACGAATAGAAATTTCAACCCTCTGATCATCCCACCAATGATTCCCAAGCTTCCTCAGTTCTCGGTAAAGGAATACGAAAAAGTTGCTTCTTACAGATAACTTCGTAAGTATTTATATCTCACAACTTAATAGAAGTTCGAAAGAATAACTTAATGATGTGAAAGAAAGAGAAAAAAAAAATTATTCACTTTCGAAATTTACAATATGCTCCATTATGCTACGCTGGATTACACTATCACTTCAGAGCTATCTTTCGCTTCGTCAATCCGTAGGTTTTTAATGATGAGAATTTTTTAAACATGGAACTCGGAGAACTTGAAGCCTACTTTCCTTAAAATGTAATTTCTTAACATTTCTTTACTTTTTTTCTTTATTTTATTTTTGTCTTAAAGTCCGCAAAATAACAGATACAAAAAGTCTTCGTTTTCTTTCAAATTAACATCTGTTGAATGCAAATAGCACAAAACAGAATTTTCTAGAAGAAAAACTAATTAGTATTTACTTCAATTGTCGAAATTGGATTAACTTCAATCATAGTAAACCCACACAAATAAAGGAAAAATAAAGGATTAGGAAAAAGGATTAATATTCCTTTTTTAAAAAACAACGAAGCATTAACAGAAATAGGATAGAAATCCATTGTTTAGATTCCAAGGCTTTTCTATGGGGATATTCTATGGGGATATTCTATGGGAATTGCCTTCTCGGGATAATTCCTCGACAAGGGACCACTTGGAAAAGATTTCAAATACAGTGAAACCTCCACTAACGGACACCCCCGAAAAGCGGACACCCCCCAATAGCGGACAATTTTGCAATCCCCAGTCCCTCAATATAGACGTTTCCATGTATTGACCTCCGATTAGCGGACACTCCCAATAACGGACAACATTCTACAGAAAATGAACGATCTTGGGTTATTTTTCAAAAGCAATAGAATCAGGCTACAGTAATACATAGCGTCCAGGGGAAATTTTGAAATTATGGATCACGAACTCCAAACACATCAAAGTTCGGAAACGGAGACAAGTGCGATCGACTCTATTGTCTTCGATTGGTTTTGCGCTGCACGAGCAAATGGGCCATTATTGCAAGAAAAGGCGTTGGAAGCAAAGGGGACTCTGAAGGCCTTGCAAAGTTAAACGATTTAAATATTCATATTGAGAAACATGTTTTCAATGCAAAAAAGAAATGTCAAACTCTGTTAACTGATTACTTTAGTTAATAAAATTAATTTTCTAATCCGTTTGTCTTACTTAAAATAATGACAAAATTAATACAGTAATTAATTTTGTCATTATTATTAGTAAGACTAATGGATTAGCATTCATTTAAAAAGGAAAATAGTAAACAGTTTGCAATTGTTCATATTTTCTCATAGGGCAATGTTAATTGTAGAAATTTAAGATTGTACGTAATTTTTCATTAAATGACATGCTATAAGCTAAAAAATGAAAAAAAGATAATCCTCCCCAATAGCGGACACCTCCCAATAACGGACGAAACTTCCGGTCCCGTGACTGTCCGCTATTCGGAGGTTCACTGTATAAAAATTAGATCGTACCTAGTCTTTAAATATGCATACAAGGTTTCAAGAAGTCCTATCAAGCGGTTCAAATGCTTTCTATGGAAACACCAGGGGCATGTATAGACTTTTATTTCGACAGAGGGGAAAGGGTCAGGATTTTTCAACTTGCTGTCGAAATAGGCCTAATCTATGCATTCTGAGATTTAGCCCATAGTAAACAAACCCACGGAGTGATCGGAGAAGCCTTACTTATCTTGGAAAGTAGTCTAAAAATTCCGCGGCCCAGTCAGCAATTGGCTTCGAAGCAGCTAATGAAAAAAAAGATTTCTTAAATCTAACCTAAGTATCATGTGATGTAACGTGTATCACGTGAGCGATTGTATGATGATGTCGTCAATTTCAATTCGATGATTAAGATGCTCGTGTTAAATTATCGCTTGTTAAGGAAATGATATTACTGTTCACTTACTCATAATGAACGAAATGAGGTTTTTGGCAAGTATTTTTAATGGAAATTGTAAATTTTTAATGAAATAAAATTTAAAAGAGTGTGTAATCATTAAAAATGAAATTTTTAAAACACATTGCCTGTTTATTTCATTTTTAAATGTTTAATGGTTTTACGAAACTGGATCACTAATTTGTATCTCCCGAGTTTTTAAAAGGGTGCGATATTTTTTAAGTATTACTATTTTTGATTCTACTTCAACAAAGTGTGACTTATTAAATCAGTCAGTCTGTATTTGTGTCTTCCCCTTATAACTTCTGAACTGCTGAATGGAACTTCTTGAAAATTAGTGTGCATAGTTAACTCCCCCAGACTATCTACTTTGAAATCTTTTCTAAATTGGTCCTTATCGAAAAATTAACCCGAGAAGGCGATAAAACTTCTCTCAAAAAAAATATTAAAAAAGCGAAAAAATTGATTTTTATCGATGTCTTAAATAATGAATATTAATCAAATAATTAAATTAATCGGTTTTAGACAATTTCAGTAAATAAAATACATTTATTTACATATAATATTTTATATATAATATAATAGACTAGTTATATATAATATTTTTTTTAGAAAATGGAAAATTTGTGTTGTTTCTGTTCAGTATATATGGTAATTTAACGATAAATAAAGGCATTTCTTTTTATGTCGTTTTTATGATTTTAAAATTCAAAATAATAATAATAATAATAATAATAGAAATATTAAGAATGGCATTTTAAGTACAGTGGTCTTGAAGTTCTTTCAAGAACTTTTTGTTGAAACTGATCTTGATGAAATTTGGTTTGTACTCTTTCTTACCCATTCTGCTGTGACATACATGAAAATCCATTCCTGGAATTCTGGAGCATCGTATCAATATCGGATAGAATATTAAACTCAGCAACCAATCCAGCATTTCGTTCTCGTAGATATTGAAAAGCTGTTTCCACTGAAAAAAAAAAAAGTTAAAAAGGGGGGATAATTTTATTGAAGGAACAATAAAGTATAAGAGGAAACTCCTGAAACAACTTATTTCTGTTGTTTCTTATTTCTTAAAACTGATTTTTTTTTTCTTTGCTTTAAGGACGTTTTTTTGTTTGGTTGGAAGGCATTAGTTGCTCTCTTCTGTCCGCTTTTTAGTTTGAATGGATGGACCAGGTTTTAGATATTTTGATCAAAGTTCTAATTTTTACATCATATTTAGGCCTTTTTTTAATAATTTTTTAAGTGCATATATAAATATAAGACTTAATAATCAGGGCAAAATTAATTATACTTTTCTATCCTCTGAGAAGCGCGCATCAGTTCATAAGAAACTTAAATTGAAACAAATTTATTTAGCTAATTTCTAATGGATTTCTAATGGATTAATGTCGTCAAAACAACAACATAAAACTTTAAATAAAAATTAAAAAACAACAACAACTTATAATTATTTTAAACTTATATTTCCTCGATTTCAAAGATTTCAAAAGATTTTCTTCCCACGATCTGTTTGGGTTTAAAGGTTATTTTACTGAAATATCACAATATATGAAAGAACAAATAAAGTAAGAAAAAAGAAAAGCAAATAAAAAAATAAAATAAAATAAATAAATAAATGCTAATTGTATTTTCCAAATAAAGAGGTAGTCTAAAGAATTATCAAATTTAGATATTCATTTAATACCCATAACGTGTCACTTCTACATTTGCCCTCGGGGTTGAGTTGAGAGACTAATTGACTATTTATCTTATATAAATTAAACTTCACTTTTCATTTATGAGAAAAAAATAGAATTAAAATCAACTAAAACTTTTGATTAATTTTGAAATTATTTTATTATGGCTTAAATTTTGTTCTTGCTGCATGACCTTAAGATCTCTCTTAGTTAATCACTGAGAATATATCTATATATATACTGTATATACTTTTTGTTTGCTCTACCTGTCTGTATAGAATGGAAGCTGTTTTCCGACGCTTTGACTAAATTCGTAAACTCTTGTAATAAATCGGTTGACTCCAGAAGCTCAGGCTCGGTGGGAAGCTCTGGGGTCAGGACTGGAGACGGGGTCCTCCAATGACCCCCAGTCTCATACTTCATGACCTGTCAAAGAAAAAAATCTTAGAAATACCTTATTGCTTAATGGTTGATTCTTTTTTTACATATGCTGTGCAATTATTATGTTGTTTTACACATATTATTTTACACATGTTATGTACAATTTTTCATAATTTTATGTATTATGTACAGTCCTCTTAGGAATATTAATTTCCCGGCAACAGGTTCTGAAATTCTTTGCTCTAATGTTTATCACTGAGAATATATCAATAAAAAAAAGACTAATTACACTTCGGAATACATTAAAGTTATCATACATTCATATATATTATTACGATGTCCAAAAAATTTATTGTACACTACTGTTCTGTTGGTTAGCATGTGATGATATAAATAATAATCTAAGTTTTTAAACATAGGATAACAGGATATATTTATAGAACAGATTACAAAGTTTTTACAGAAGAGTATTTTTCTTGTATTTTAGGTCGTTCTAATTTGCTATTTTCCAATTGAAATTATTCACTAAAGTGAAGAAATACAAGGCTGCACCTGACAAAAGGATATATATATCCCTGCATGTTAAACTTTAAAAACTGAAATTATACACTGTTTGTTAGAATTTTTAGTTCCTTTTGACTACGGATATTTCTGTCTAGTTCAAAAAATTTTGATTTTATTAAAATTTTCTCTAATATATAATTTTAAATTGTAATTGTTATTTATTTTAGGGTATTAGCTTAAATGATCCTAAACAAATATTAATTTTTGGATTTTTCGGAGATTTTATTTATGCCGGTATGTGAGCATTGGAATAATCAATGTTTAATATACATGTAGGGTGTAAATGACTACATGTAACAAATTTCTAGGGGTAGAAGGGTGTGAAAAAGGAACACTTTTTGATACAGAGGTCCGGAAACGCACCGATTCCCTTTTACACCCCCCGTTTTATTCATTTCAAAGTCTGAACGGTTTGGCCTATATTACTTTATGCAGGGCAGTAGATTGCTGTGTATACCATTGTTGTCGTTTGCCCAACATAGTGATCACGTGCGATCAGTAAAAGTTCAGAGGGTGGATCAGAACAGGTGCAATGGTTGAATTGAAGTTAAGTGGTCGTCACTTCGAGCATCTATTGGAAACATGAGGCAATGAAACACAACAATAACCTGTTAAGCTCGCAGTTGCACGTGATCATTGTGTTGTGCTAACGACAACAATGGTATATGCAACAATCTACTGCCCTGCATTAAGTAAAACATGACAAACAGTTTGAACTATTGAAATGAATAAAACAGGGGAAAGGAGTATAAGAGATTGGGTGCATTTTTTCATTAGGCATATGAGACTCAGTTAGTCTGTGGTGTATTTTCCTAATAACTTTTGAACCGTTAGATATATCTTCTTGAAACTTGGTATGCGTATTCTAGGGACAATCTTAACTTTTAGATTTAAAAACTTTTCCAACTGTGTGATTTTTCTGGATCCTTATCGAGAAATTAGCGCGAGAAGGAGACAAAATTCCCCATAGAAAAGCATTAGAGGTTTTGTTTTGTTAGTATCTCATTGCATTCAAATCCTTCGAGCTAATCCATTGCTCGTGGATTTGATGCGATTAAAAGTCATCAGATTTAAACAATTTATGTAAACAATGCGGATTCAATTCATTTTTCAGCAAATAAAAAATTTATAACACTTATGTTCAGTAGATATTAGAATAAATTTGTAGTTTTTCGCTTTTTTGCAATTTTAACGACTTTAAAAAAAATAATAAAGAAATTTTAGTACATAATAGTTTAAGGAAAGAAGACTAAGTTCTTTCGATACTTTTTGTTAAAACTGTTACTGCGTTCTTAGCTTAGATAATAAAGATTTCCCAATCGGCAGATAAAATTCCAAAATATCTCTCGTTCTATTTTTGTGAACTGTAATTTAATTGTGGTTAAAACTGAACGGGAATCGCATTCCTGTTGTTCGAACATAAAAAGGAACTTTATCAGACCTTGTAATTGTTCGCCTTCTCCTTTGAGACTTATATGAATAACACCGTCAAAAAAAAAATAAGTGCTCCTTCGACCTTCCAAGGCCGCGCTGATCTCAGTGGTCGCGCTTTATGCCTTTAACGGAAATGGAAAACGTTCACGTTAATCGACGGAACCGACTCCCAACAACCTTGCTTTGAAAACGCTGAACATTTGGAGCAACAAGGAAAAAAACGCACAAGACAGTTTATAATCACTCAACTCACATGGAAGAATTATTTTTAACTGAGCTAATTTTCATTCAATATAATTATCTAATTTTTACGGAAGCGTAAGACAAAAAGACAAAAACAGTTTTCTGTTTTATTTGCGTATCTTTCATTAAAAACTTGTAAATGGATCTTTGTTAAACTTGGCGTCCATATTTATTGATAAGTGACGTTCAAGTTTTGTATTCGAAAAGTCTGTTATTGAAGACTTAAAAGTTCTGTACTCCTTAAATATGAATACAAAGTGTCAAGATGATACATTCATTGGTGACAGACGTCACAAATATTTTAATGCAGTGCTCCGCTTCAGTATATGTCCCTTATTTTGTAATTGGTCGACATAAATTTTGCCAGTGCCGATCCATATAAGGATGGAGATATTTTTTGGGGGGATCAGAACAGAAATACATTAAGTAATCCATTAATCGTGCTTTTAGAAATATTTATTCTACGGAACTCGCACTCGTATGTATGTATATGTGTTTATAGGGATATGCTTTAAAACGCACTTCCTGTTCAGACAGGATTCCCTAAGGATTTATTAGTGTTTCTTTCTTAATCCCAAACAAGTTTCAAGATGTTTTTAATTTTATTCAGGTCCAATTCTCCATCGAATCCTACTATGTGATCCAGTAATTCATCCTCTTCCCAGTTATTTGGCACTCGTGGAGCACACACATTGCGACGCATGCGTACAACTATTTTAATTTCCAGAATTGAAGTTCATCATCAATATTATTCAACTGGGTTGCAAGTCAAGACAATGGAATAAGAATTGTTAAGTGTTAAAATAAATGGATTCTGCGTCAAAGTTTTTTTTTTTTTAAGTTAGTCTTGTTCCGTTGGTCTGCATTTAGCGATAGAAGAGTTATTATGGAAAAAAAAAAACACACCAAAAAATTAGATTGATTTGATAAACCTCACTTCACTGGGAAAATAAAATTTTGTTAGATCTAGATTAAGATAAAAGTAGATAAATGAAAACTTAGAAAGCTTGTTTAATAAAAATGCCACGTTTTTCGTGATGGAAACGATTTATACCGATTATAATAAATATTTATGATTAATGTTAATTTGTTTATAACGTGAATGGAATTTAAATGCACTTCCGGTGTAAACAAACGAAATTGGCTTCGGAAGACCGACAATCTTTGAAAAATAACTGCTTTCTAAAAGATGAAATATATAATTAAAATGTACAACAAATCTCTGAAATAAAGTATATGTTTTTTTTTTTTAAAAGAAAATTCACAAACGAAGCCGAAATCGCAGTAAAAATTTGCTTCCGGAGTCAAAATCGACAGATCAAAAGTAAACAAATAAAAATTACGCCTTACACCTATTAAAGGTTTAGCTCATCACGTGATCAGACACATTCGTAAGCAGGAGAAGCGTCGTAAGGTATCCAATAAAACTTTCCGGTCAGATGGAACAGTAAGCAAAAAAAAAAGAAAAAAGAAAAGGTTTTTTATGGTTAAAAAAACCATAATGATGAATGATCTCTTGCATGATGAGAACATTCTGGAAATCGAGGTTTGCTCTAAAATTACATAAACATGACTCAAACCTAACAGACAGCAAATCTTAAAATATTGAACGGACACACGAGTGCCCCATTTTCGAACGCCAAACAATTATCGTAAGACTGTTAATTTTTTATTAGAATAAATGAATTACTTAAAAAAAAAGTTTAAGTCAATTAAGAATGAGTGCGTTTTCTTGAGTTTTCAAAGTTGCGTGTGAGTACGACAAAAAAGTAATTGGTTATAATAGGTGCGAAAGCTCACTTATCCAAGGACAGTGTGCATTGGAATTCTCCGTGCCTTTGGTGACCGGCACCAACTTACTCTTGCGTATTTTTTAAAATTCAAATTCGCCCTCATTCATCAGACAAAGGTGATTAAGCAAAATCGTATTAAGAAATCCGTTTCATTACAATTAAAAAGTAGTAATTATTTTTTTTTAAATCTTACATTCTTTCTGTAAGTTAAGAAAAAAATAAATTAAGAATTGAAATTTTAAATACAACAAGTAGTTCTTGAAAGAATTTGAAGCCTATTTTCCTTAGAATCTACTGTTCGTTTTGGTTTAGGAGAGCCTTCAGTGCTTTTGCGCATGCGTCAGGTCTCCTTCGATTCCTTCCAAATAGGGGCGAGGAAGATGGGATATTTACTTTTTATAGTGTTAATTTTACTAGTAGCTGGGTTCTATTTGCGCTTTTCCGGAAAAAATTATGGAAAGAATAAATACTATTGCAAAAATAACAGGTACTAAAAGAAAAACAGGTTTTTAAAAAGTGCCCATCTCAGCGTATCACCCCTTTGTGGGGTAGAATCGTCTGTGTTGTCGTGGTTCTCGGATATCGAAACGGACTGTAGCTTTGCATTTATTTACAGTCCGTTTTCGTTTTCGAGAGCCTTCAGCGCTTTTGCGCATGCGTCAGGTCTCCTGCGATTTCTTCCAAATAAGGGCGAGGAAGATGGGATATTTACTTTTTATAGTGTTAATTTTACTAGTAGCTGGGTTCTATTTGCGCTTTTCGGGAAAGAATTATGGAAAGAATAAATACTATTGCAAAAACGCTCCTTCGTTATTTTTTTCTTAAAAGCGAAAAATGTCCAAAAGAATTTCTTAGGAAAGTATCCATCTCAGCGTATCACCCCTTTGAGGAGTAGAATCGTTCCGCATTGGTAGCTTTGCCATTCAGAAACGGACTGTATTTATTTATTTATTTATTTATTTATTTTTTGATGAGGTTCATCAGATTACTCGGTGTCTGTGTCCGTATCTCTAATAATTTTTGAATCGCTGAATGCATCTTCTTGAAACTTGACATACATATTTAAGAACTACAGATTGTTTAACTTTATTTGAAATCTTTTCCAAATGGATCTTTGTCGAGAAATTAATCCAAAGAAAAATTCCCCTAGAAAAGCACCTTAAAACCAGGCGTCTCCTTTAAATCCTCTTAATATCAACCAGAGCTTAAGAGTCATCGATAGAATTATAATGAATTAACTAATAGGATTTAATATTCATTGTTTAAAACAATGAGATATTAACAGAAATCCATTGTTTAGATTCCAATGCTTTTCTATGGGTATCTTAGTTTCCTTCCGGTGCTAATTTCTCCACAAGGACTCATTTGGAAATGATCCTAATGATACAATGTTAAGATTGCCTCTGATATATGCATACAAAGTTTCAAGAAGACCCATCAGGCAGTTCAAAGCTATTAGGGAAGGGAGACACCCAAGCACAACTTCACGCAATCTAAAGGATGTAAAGTATCATTTTCCCGAGGATATTAGGATAATAAAAAATAAAAAATTAAAAAAATAAAAAAATCACCTAGACACACAAGCCGGACAAAAAAAAAATTAATGTAATGTAATGATAGATTAAGACTATTTCTGTATTAAACTATATATATATTTTCGAATAAATAATTGGAATTGAATGAACTACTTCGCATGAATAATATTTCAACAATTAGGACCAGTGTAATAAAAGTAGATATAATTTATTTATTTTTATTTTGGTTGGGAGGGGGGGGGGCGACGGTTGTTCGGAAAATCGACGTAAGTCCATTATTCAACGTTCTATTATAGAGAGATTCCATTATCATCGTCATGTCCAACTTTATTAGGCCTGCAGGAAAAAAAAAAAAAATCTCCACCACACCCTTTACATGGATATTGAAAATAAATAAATACAAAAAAAGACCTTAAAACATTTTTTTTTTTTACATATTTCACAAATGACCGGAAATTCATTTTTTTTAAATTAAAATTTTAAGACTTGTCAATCAATGTTGCATTTGTCGTTTATTCCTTTCTATCAATTGGATGTTGGTGGGGAGACTAATTATTCTACGCCATTCAAAATGTAATCGTGGTCCTTGAAAATCACCTGTAGGCTAGCGAAAATGATTGGTGAAAAGAATTCTTGTTTGTTTGGAAGTAACTGTATAATTAAGGTGTGTCATTGAAGTCACTTCTGTGGAGGAGTAAAATTTTGAAAATACCCCAAAGACAAAACGAATTTAACTTGAGGTAAACCTTCTGCACTAAGCATTACTATGAAATTTGATACTATAGGCTTTTATTATAATTAGCCAGGGAGAAATTGAAATGGTAGCTTATTTAACCCTCGCACATTAAGCCAAATTGTAGGTAATAGACGTTATACTTAGCCTACTACTAGGTAGACGCTTAGCTTTTCCATCGCATAGTGGGACTGAATATTTACCTGTCGAGGCCTGGAGAAGGACGTGGAGACAGACGATAAATAAACATCATTATCAAATTTAAATGAAATTCGTCCAACCTTTTAAACAAGAGATTCAAGTTCTAAGGGATGAGACAAAATAAACGGTCTATATTTTTAATTGAACTGTAACTAAGCTACGTATCAAAATTGAAAGAAATCTCTCCGGCCGTGTTGAGGTGATGCGCGTATAAACAGAACAAACATAAGAACAAGCAGATAAATGTATAAGCAGACAATAAAACAATGTTCAAATGAAATAGAAGAGAGAAGTTCAATATTTAAATAATATAAAGCTCTTATGGATTGCTATAATATAACAATACATCGTAAGCGCAGTGGTGCCTCAAAGAAAAAAAATATACACAATGAAAAACTCACTAATGTAAAGTTAGTGAGAAAATTCATTTGCCAGAATTGCGCAGGCCTCCATGAATTTTTTTAAAACATAAAAAAAAAAAAAGATGTGACTTCTCCTGGCTAATGATCGCTAACGAGCGTGAAACAGCTGTTCCAGGATGTCACTTGTTCCAGGATGTCATTTGGTCTCACCCATTGTTATTCCTATAATATGATATTGTTATGATAATAAAGTAAAAATCTATTTAAAACAGTAAAAATCTATTCAAACTGTTTTAAAAAGTATTTGGCCAAGAACTTAAGACTGACTTCTCCAAACGAAGTTGAATGGAATGAAATTAAAAGTTTCTGAAAGAACTTAAAACCAGTTTCTTAAATTTTGCTTTTTTTTCCCCTTCTATATCCATTCTGCAGCTAACAATGGATTAATATTTGTCTTTAGACATCATTAGTTCAGTTCTGTTTAATTTCTGTCATTTTCACCAATTGATTATTTGACAAAGAACTACACAGAAAAAAATGTCAAATAAAACAGAGATTGTTCCTTATCCTTAAATATGTAGATCAAGTTTCATGAAGATTCATCCAGTGTTCCAAAAGTTATGGAGATACATACACACAGACAGACAGTGATTTTATTAAGCCTTATTTTCGTATGGAAATAAATTAATTATATGTAGACTATATATATTCTTGAAAATTATATCACAAATCGAAACCAACTTTTAGTTTTCCACCCCCCCCCCCCATCGAAAAGGTTACACCTCTTCAAACTGTAGGAATGGGTTATTTTCAGGGGCCCACACACTCCCCATGTTCGAGATATTTGGCAATGCAGTAGCGTACCAAGGGGGGGGGG